>JAWWEE010000052.1:3017232-3055969 GCA_035221455.1 Xenops minutus | reverse complement strand
GGCGATGGGGCGGGGGGCGATGGGGCGGGGGCGATGGGGCGGGGGGCGATGGGGCGATGGGGCGGGGGCGATGGGGCGGGTCCCCCCGCGCGGGGCAGACGGACAGACGGACGGACGGACGGACGGACAGACCGTGCGGCCCCCGCTCCGCGTCTGCAGCCCCCGGGAAGTTCAGGGGTGCCGCGGGGATGCTGCAGCGCCCGCGCTGAGCTGGAAACGCCGCTCATGAACAGCCGTTCTGCTCCCTGCGCTCAGGTGCAGCCCTGAGCACAGCCGTACCCAGGGGCTGCCCGCAGTCGGTGGAGGAGAATGGGCTCCAAAAATCCCTCTGGAAGGATTTTGGCGGTGGGGGGAGAGCCACCTGCACGCTGTCACCACTGCAGCAGCATTAGTGTGAGAGCTCTTACACTGGCGGCTTGTGTGGCACGAGCCCAGGGTGAAAAATCGAGAATTATTGGTATCATCCTTTCGCTGGCGACTGCTAGAGGGAGCACGGATGTTTCCCCGTGCCTTATCCATCCCTCTGAGGGATCCACTTGCATGTTTGCCAGGGCTGCAGCAAGCCTGCAGAGCTGCCACCCTGCCCACAGCAGCCATGCCTACGGCTCCATCCCCACCAAGATGAGATCGTAAACTCATGGAATTTGTTGTGTCAGAAGGGACCTTAAGGAATCCTGTGTTCCAATCCCCCTGCCACGGGCAGGAGCACCTCCCGCTAGAGTAGGCTGCTCCAAGCCCCACGAGTGGGAATGCTCTGGAAGCCACGCTCTGCATGGCTTTTACCTCCCAAATCCATTCCTGCATCCCAAATCTCGGTGTAATTCTTGCAGTGTCCTGTGCGGGGCCAGGAGTTGAACTCGATGCTGATGGGTCCCTTCCAACTCAGCATGCTCTATGACTCCGATTCTGTGACCTGCAGCAGCAGTGCTGCATGTCGTCACCTGAGCCACCTCTACCTGGGAAAGTTCACGAGAACTGGGCAGGAACCCCCACGGCAGTGGGGTGGGAGCCTCACAGAAACAGGAGTGAGGGTGGGAAGCGCAGCAGAGAGCTGGGACAGTGAGCAAGGGGTCTTGCCAAGGGGAAAGCCAGAGAAAATTACAACCCATAAGGAAAGGGGGAGAAACAGTCCTGCCCAATTCGCTAAGCCCTCTGATAGTTGCCTAAGTTCAGGCTTTTGACTGAACAAGCTGAGAATTTATAACAGTTTCCTGAACATTGGGGTGTCCTTCTGCAGCACCACTGACACTGCAGAACCCTGAGCCAAACTGCAGCAAAAAGGATAGAAAAGGGCTCCCCTTCTCAGAGAGCTGCAGGGATGACTCTGGGAGAGGCTTGACATGAGATAAAACAGGAGTATGTCACCATCCCACACGGTGACAGTCCACAGGGAGCACAGGGATGGGGCTCTGCATGAGCAGAGTGTTTGGTATCTAGAGTGCCCAGGTACCTTGTGGGAACAGAAACCAGGTACATCTGTCATGCCAGTCAACTGAAAAACAACACTAAGATCCACGAGAGTCCCCTAAAACCTCAGATCTGGTCTGGGTCATGGGTACAACTGGCTTTCCAAGAGTCAAGAGTATCATGTCCTTATCAAGTGGCACCTAGACGTTACATCCACCTGGATCAATCCATCTGGATATTGTAAAACAACAGAAAATCTAGTATTTATTCAGAGAAATGGTACAGTGGCTTTTCAAGGGACAGTTATTTCTGACTGAGAGCTTACAGTGGTGTCTGCAGCCCAACAACTTGTGCTGGGCCAGGGCATTTGGAATATCAGTGGAAAGGGCTGTTTTCCTCAATGAATTCCCGAAGGGCCAACAAACAACCTGAAAGGAGAATAAATGTAACTTTTGAAGTTCTTTCTTCATCACCTCTGCAGCCATTCCCAAACGAGATGAAGTTCTTTAAGTATATATAGAAACTGAATTCTAATCAAGATAAATGCCCGGGTTTATATGTAATTTGCATCAGTATGTGCTGCAAACTGTGCTTGCAAATGAGGGAATTATGTATGTAACCAGATAGCCTGAGTGTGCAATCCCAGTACTGTATATGCAAAACTTACTCATTGCACTTGAATAAAACTTAAGCTTCAGCAAAAAGAAACTCAGCTTTAAAGTACCAGCACATTATTTCTATCAGAAAAAAATCAGGTTAAAGCTGATTTGAACTTTCCAAGAACACATTTAGCTGCTGAGACAAATTCCAAATTATATTTCTTACTCAATCTAACCTTAATAATAGACTAGCTGAGCTGCTGCACTGCCAGACCTACAACTTTTTTCATTTACTGATGAAGAGAATTTCTACATTAGTGCCTGGCTATTTAAAAAATGTGTCCTAAAGTTGGCTGTGAACTCATGTGTGAATTAAAACCCTCACTTTAAAAACCTTCATTACTACTTTCAAGTCCTCTTGAATTCCCCTGAAGATATCTTGGAAAATTTTCCCCTTTTCCCATGCCTCCTCCCATCCTTACTAGGGAACTGCTGAGTCCATTAAAATTGATTCCAATCTCTCAGAGCAGAATTTGATTTCTCCAAGCTTCCGCCTGGAAAGAGCACGGAGTGTCCCAGCAATCCAAAGATATCAGCTGGCAGAAAATGAGCAGTGCAGGCACAAGGATGGAGCATTCCCAGCCCAACTGAGTTGTGTTCTCAGTCAGAAGGCCAAACTTTTGCTGGAATCCTCAAAATTGGGATGAAATGAAGCTTTAGGAAATGAATTGTGCCTTGTTTGCTTTGTCCCATTAGTTTTAACTTAAAAAAAAATAATGAAAAGCTAATTAAAGAGGCCAAATTAGAAACATATAATTTCCCAAAATCGCTTTGCTTTTTTTGGTTTGGTTTGGCTTGGGGCTTTTTTGTTCCAACTTTTACCAGGAGTTTGACAGCGACTCAGGGAGTCTGTATCCCAAAGGGATGGGAGTCCCTGGCCATGCAGATGAGGCAAGGAGAGATTGGGAATATTTCCTAAGGACACATGGGAAACCAGAATCAATGCCAGCAAGCCACAGATCTCTCTTCAGCCTTAGCCACATTCAGCATCTATTCAGGAGGTGCAAGGGGAGCCTTGAAAACCTGTAAAAACCCCTCAGTTTTGGGCAACTTCTTCTTGTAGTGACACCACATCTAGGCAGGCCATTCCTCAACAATATGTAAATGGAATAAACGAGGACGGAGGAAGATTTCAGGGTACTACCCTTCATCTTTGCTCTTGTTTCAACCTAAGAAGTGCAGTAAAGGCAATATGAGGAGATTTAAGAGATGAAAAAGGGCTGAGAAACACATGAGTACCATTCAGGCCTCGCAAACTCTTTAATTTGCTATTCAGATTACCACTTTTTATAGTTTAATATGTACAATATGCAAAGGAACCAGTTTAACTAAATGGGAAAAGCCTTCTGTGTTAAGGTTGAACACAATCTAATAGGGCCCTTTGACTTGATTCAATTAAATCCTTCTTTTTCCAATTAAATAATCAGCCAGAATTTAATAAAAATGAATTTCAATGTGTCATCCTGCAGAATGATGACCCCTGTGATGGGGAAGGCTTATGTAAATTCTGCTGATCGCTTTTTATCTGCCTCTGCCTCTCTTCCTCAAAAAAAAAATGCCTTCTGTCTGTATATTTACATTAATTTCTCATCTGCTCTGTGTCTCTCTGTTTGCAGGACAATCTCAGCTGAATGGGCTGGGACTATCCGCTTCTTTCAGCACATCCTTAAAAATGGGCCTTCTGTGATGGGAAAAAGATCTCCAAAGCGACATTTTTGCTCTGTGCCTTGGGTTTGTTACACCCTGGCACACTGTAGGGCAAAGAGAATTTGGCCCCTTCCAAATGTCACCAGAGGCATCTGTGTGGCCATTCAGCAGCAAGACAATCCAGCCCAAGACAGCAGCGAACTGCAACAGCAGTCCCCAGGGAAAGGACAGCATGGCCCGTGTTTCACAGTCTCTTCCAACATGCCTCTGCTAAGTAATTCCCATCAAAGTTACAGCAGTTGTTAATATCTACAATTCTTTTCCCCTCTGCAAAGATCATGCTATTATTTGTACATTTATAACTGCATTTCACGCACTTCTCACTCATAAATACAGAGCATCAACTCTTTCCTTCTTCAGGAACATAGAGCAGCATCTTAACACAAACCTTGCTGATGTGGCATTGCTGGGCTGTAAGAACTTATTAGCTTAATAACTTACTAACTTGTTAGTTACTAAAACAGAATTAGACAGAGCTAAGGATGGACAGGTTAAAAACCTGAGTGAATATTCTGTTTTTCTCCATGATGCTGCCTTGACATATTTCCCCATCCCTGTTTCAGTGCCGGTGAAATGGTCCTGGCGACCTTCCTGCGCATCCCCCGGGAGCAGGAAAACAAAGCCATTAATGTTTATAAAGTGTCTCAGACTGGGGGAATTACATCACCGCCACGACATACAAGCTTAATGGATCAAAACAAACCTCAGCTCCAAACCCCCCAGCTTAGACACATCTCAGTTACCCAGCACAAACCTCGAGGAATCCCGCTGAGAAAGGATAATTGAGAGAAAAATGTGATCCCAAAGATTTTTCTCCAGTAAACTCATTTTACGTTAATAGGAAGCAGATTTCTAGACCCCTTTGCAAACAAATGACTTCCATAGCATATTTCACAGTTGAGAGCATCCATGACACCAGCTTTATACGCAGCACTATTAAACCCAACATTTGTTTAATGAATTACAGCAATCCATGAATCCGTGTATGTTCAGCTGTATTTAAATATTTATGGGGAAGACGTCAGCAGCCAGCTTTGCATGAGCAGGTATCAGCAGCAGTGCTGAGCTCCTGCTGCAATGTGCTCAAAACTTTGAGTGTTTCTTGGGTTCTGCCTTCTTATTGAGGGCAGATGAACCACGAGTTTCAGGGTCTGTGTTAAACATAAAACTGGATGCCCTGTAACTCTGGGGTGTTCTCCGCCCTCCCCGCTCCCCCAGTGATGAGCCATCATCTGAGAGAGAAAAATTGTTGCACATCTCCCACCTGGCTGGGGTTGGTCTATGCAACTGAGAGGTGAACTAAGCCATTAAAACTCCCAGTCAAGCACGTCTGATGTGCTGCAGCTGTTTCCAAGTGACTTCATCCTCACCCCACCAGTCAATATATAAACCCTGACAAAAATCTAACTCTGCTCCACCCTCCTGGTTCAACGTGTCCCCCAATGCAAACTATGCCTGAAGTGCTCCTTTCATGGTGCACAGAAGCAACAGTGATGATGTGCTGTGATCATTTTGCTTTCTTGCATGGATACCTCTGACCTTGTGGTGGTCTCCAGCCCAGAAATCTCCACCCAGGAGCTGCTTTCACAGAATCACAGAATGGTTTGGGTTGGAAGAGACCTTAAAGCTCATCTCGTTCCATCCCCTGCCATGGGCAGGGACACCTCCCACTATCCCAGGTTGCTCCAAGCCCCGTCCAACCTGGCCTTGGACACTTCCAGGGATAGGGCAGCCAGAGCTTCTCTGGGCAACCTCTGCCAGTGTCCCCCCACTGTCACAGGGAAGAATTTCTTCTTCATGTCCAGTCTAATCCTGCCCTCTGACAGTGGCTAGTATCCAGTCTAACCCTGCCCTTGCCCTGTCACTCAGGTGAAGTTTGTATAAAATGCCATTCTCCTATCCTTTCTCCCCATCACAAATTAAGGGGGAAAGGTGTGGTCAGGTTTTTTCAGGTTTTTGCCAAGCTGATTTGAGACATCAGGTCATGCTGACTTACTCCAAGACACGGCCTGTCCTCTTAGGAAGGGGAGAATGGGAAGTCTGCAGAGACATTGGCTTTGCAGACCCGACTTACCACCTGCTCAGACACTTTTATAAGGATCATGTGAAAACTTCGATGAATAGGGAGAATGTGAAGCACTCAGATAGCAGGATAATAAGTGCTGTGAAAAAAATCCTGTGATCAATCAGCAGACAAATACATACTTAAATTAGGTGTTAGTGGGACAGATGCAGGAAAAGTGATTATGGGTTGCCTCTGTTTCCTTCAGCAACAATGATGACACCCCGAGATGGGTCACCCTACCCTGTCATTAATAGAGCATCAGCATTCATCTGACAGCTTCTTTGTCCTGGAAAGTCAATTCCAAGGAAGATTTGACATTAGCAAGAGGCACTGTAAAATTCAGATGCCTCTGCATTTTCATGACCCTCCAGATGCTTTATCCTGACAGATTACAGGCAAGTTCACTGTCCCAAATTGGGCAGGAGGCAGGAATAAATATTTGCACCCATCCCTTTCAACTGTGGCTGTGTAACACCATCAGCAGAACCAGCGGGAGAACAGCCCTTTCCCCCCCTCCTGGAAAACAAAACTAAAACCAGGGGTTGCAGGGCAGAACCATGGGAAGAATCAGCTGGAGCATCCTGGAAAAGGGAGATGATAGAAAGAAATGTGATTTTTTTACTAAAATACTTGTGGTGTAAGTAAAAGATAAGATTTCAAGGGTGGTTCATGCCTCTAAAATAATCCTAAGATTAATGTAGAAATGGAGAGCTCCAGAAAGTAATGGAGAGGAGGTTTAACATGCACAGCGTTCCTCACTGCCACCCACAACCCAGGGGGCACATGAGCACCCACAAAACTCCCCTGGGTGTTTCAGGGACCAAACAGCACAATGGTGACAAGAGTGAAGATAAGGCTGACCAGCTGTAAGCTGCCACAGCCAGACCCAAGGCCCTCCAGTTGATTCCCAGCTGCTCCTGGGAATAATCTGTGGTTCCAGATGGACAGCACTGGTCATCAGCTGGAATACCTAAAGGAGCTGAGTCCTCTTAGAGGGCCAATGAACACCGTTCTGTTTGTGCCCCAGGGTGCTGGGTTACAAATCTGGGGTTTGTGGGTTAAAACCAATTCTTTTCTCTGTATCACTGCACTTATAGTAATCTTTTTATTAAATTGCAACTCTGACTTGTAATCTCTTTTTGAGTTGGGTTTATTCCTCCTGCCAGTTTACCTTTAAACTAGTACAATGCTAAATAAGTAATAATTTTTAAAAACCACAGCTGGATGGATTCCTTAGAAAAATCTTAAGCATGTTGTGAAGCTCCAGTGGATGCAGGGGATTCTGTGGGTACCAGCACATGCATCACCCCCAAGTCTTGAGGACAAGAAGCTTCAGGATTGTTGGCAGAGGGATTTTAAGGTGGTGATAGATATAAAACCCATCAAAGGCAATTACAGTGAGCAGGACAACTGCCAAGCTCTGATGTTTGCTCACTGTCAGTGGGTTTTATGGATACAGAGATATATATCTGGAAAGCTATTCAAGTGCATTTAACTTTTCCAGTACCCACATACTCAGCCTGTACAGGGACAATATGTTTATCCTCTAAAGTTCATTACTTCATCCTGCAGTATTTGGCTCTAGGGTGGGTTTTGTATTGTTAACTTCCTCACAGCCCTTGCTATCCAAAGGGTCTGGACAAGCATGAGAAACGGCTTGGACTGTTTCACTGATTCTTTTGCTTTCTGATGCCACCCCATTAAAAGTAAGGGTTCGTAATCTGTGCTAGATGGGCTCATCTCAAGATAAAGATCTGCCTCGTTTGCAGTTACATAATTAGCAATTACCCTAATTTCACTTACATTAAATGACATTTTCTTTAAATAAATGTTATCTTTTCTGACAAAAAAAAATAAATAAATAAAGCAGCCTGTGTCTACTGCAGACTATTTTATAAAAAGCAGCAGCACCATTATCCTGCTCTTAGATGTAATGCCTAGACACTTTTAATGAAAATATTCATTATTGCTAATTTGCATCTCTTTCAATTCCAGGACAGAAATCAAATGAAGATGTCAAAACTGTGCTTCCTCTGCCTCAGGCAAAACGGAGCCATGGTGACCCCCAAGTCCTTCCAAATGGGAGCTCAGCTTGTGTGAAGGGAAAGCATCTCTGGCATCCTCATAACTGAGGGCAACGGGAGATGAAAGATGAGCAAGGAAAATCAGAGAAAAATAATGGTGTCAGGATCCAGATCTGAGCTCTGCAGCTGATAAACAGGGAGATCCCAGCCTTAAACTGCAAGCTGTGTTGAAATACAGATGTTAGTCAGGATGATGGTAACTCACGTGGGTTTAGCAGAGACACTTCCTGGAGATAAAGCACACTTTCAATGTACTCCTTACTTGCTGTTAACAAAACTTTCCATTAGTACAAGGAAATATATATTAGACCTCAAAGACCTGCTTCACTGAGCTTGGAGAGCAAAGATAAAATAATCTTTTTATAGCAAATGGGAATGAATACTTAAAAATAATACAAAAGTTGGTGAATATTCATTTGAACTCTTAAGCAAATTTGCCCTTGTCATATTTGCATCTCTCTTGTGTTCTCTCTCTGTGCAATGAAGTTTTATTAGCATGAGCATCCACAGAAAGTGAATATGAAGCCTGAATACCCATGGGAAATGAATTTCAAATTCACTTGCCATGTGCAGTCACCCAAGACACTTGATCATAATTGTTTATTGTACTTAAATATTTATATTGTTGAAGCACTTGTTAGATAAAAGGGCCACGATGCTCCTGTGTCGGGTGCTGTGCAAACACTGTCCAAGGCTACAGGAGTCACCTCCATCCCCAGCAAACACCCAGGTGTGACAAGTTCCACCAGGATCAAGTAAGAGAGGTGAGATGGCAGGTGGCAAATTCCAAGGGCAAGATCAAGCACTGAGTGAAACATCCAAAAGTGCCTCCATTTTTCTTGGAAAACTGAGGAAGTTGCATTGGATCCACCAAATGGCACAACCTCAAGTGGATGCATTCACACAGGGTATTTTGAAACAGATTCAGGGACTTCAGTTCCCAAGAAACACCGTTTTTCAGCTCTTTTACTGCCTGCAGTCCTGTGGCACAGTCTCCATCCAGCCTTCTCTCCGAGCTCGAATTTCAGCAGTGCCCTCAGGCTTTCCAGTGGATTCTTACCCTTTCTGTTCCCCTGCCCTGCTCCACATTGGCACCTCTAAATCCACGGCCACTGCTCCCGCAGCAGATGCCACGGCCCTGGAGCAGGAACACCAGCCCTGCTCCCCAGGCCAGGTAACGCCTTGCCATCCCTCCACGAGCAGCAGTCCTGGCTGTGCAGGGCACTGCTGCTCCCAGCTCCCCCAAAAGCACCTCTGGGGGTTTGGGGAGAGATGAATGGCACTTTCCACAATGGGGACCCTCTGTTTTGCAGGGTCACAAATCTCCTGTGCCCCACAGACCCCACAGCACGGCCAGGGTATCCCTGCCTGGTCCAGCACTGACTGAGCCCTGCCAGACCAATCCTCACTCAATCATTTCTCTCTGTTACCGGCCTCAGTCAGGATTTACTATTATGGAGGAATAACTTCAAGGTCAAATCCCTGCTAGGAGTGGGACAGGGATCTACACACTGCATGCATGGACTGGAGCACAAACTACCATCTGTTAAGGGCTGAGGAATAAAAAAAAACCCTAAAATTGAAGCTCAAATTACAACAATAAGGATGCTCCAGGGAGAAGACTGCATTAGGACAGGCACTGTCTTACACATTCCCCTTAACCTGGATTCAGTGGTGAGAGGAGGGGATTTGGAGCTGCCCCTCGGAGCAGGATCCGATCTCCATCAGCTTCTTACACATGATTGTGTCTTTTAATTAACACCCACTGTAGTCAGATTAGAGTTGTCTGTGTCAATTTGCATTTGAAACACAACGTGGTGCACCAGTTCCCTACTCCTCCATGGGCAGAGCAGGTGCTCCTGGCAGTGTATTTACACATCCTCAGCAACCCTCAACCCTTTCAGTTACCCCAAAGAGCTTGAGCTGCTTGGGAATGACATTTGAAATCCAGAGCGTTTACAAGGGGAAGAGAAAGCAATGGGCATTATGGAAGGGGATGAGTTCTTGCAAGGGGGGTAATGGGGCTCCATCTCTGCACGGAGCATCTTCACAGCAAGGGGGGATAATGGGGACCCCTCTCTTCCCAGAGAGCTCTGAGGTTTAGGGGCACACAGAGCACTGCAATGCCCACATACCTCCATTTATATACTCCTTTACCAAATATTAATTTAAAAAGAGATGCTAAATGTTATGAGCAGGGTCTCCCTGTGTGGCCAAGTCCTCTTGGCTTTCCACTCCCATGGCAGAAGATGTCATGTGTCACAGAAGCCAAATGGATGATGATGGAAAGAGGATGAAGGGCATAAGCTCAATATCTGGTGCAACTCCACACTCACTAGTATAAGAAAATACAAGTGCCAAAGAGGCCAAAAACACCTTTTCCTGGAGAAAATTTAGTTGGCTGCAGAGGAAGCTAAAGTAGGCTTTTACAGCTTGAAGTGGTTTAATGATTCCGTTTCTTTAAACTGAAGAATTAATGGCACTGAACTTCACAACAACAACAACAAAAAATTAAAGGCACCCCAAAGAATGTTCTCTTAATTGTAGCAGCCTGCTGCATTAAAGCCACTATAGGAAAATTCATTTACAATTCAGCTATTAAATTGCAAACCATTACCACTGCTTTTATGGCTTTATATCCCTCTCACAAATTTATTGTGTAATTACTCGGAGCAACAGGATTGCTTCTAGCAAGCAAAGCTGAAATAAGGCACCCATTCCAAAATCCTCACAGTTCTGCCTTTTCCAGATAAAATGTGCACAAAAGAGGAAAAATGTTTTGTGCAGTTTTCTCTCTGGGATTCTGGGGCATTTGAGGACAGAGCTAGAGTCTTGGCTGTTATAAAGGTGGGATGGGAGTGCCCTCCCCCACAACTACCAGTTCTTCCTGTAGGAAGTGGAATTGCTTTTGAGGTGTTGGGACTTGCTCCAGTGGATCTCTGCAGCAGGAGAGGTGGAGCTTGAGGACCTGGCATTTTCCCACCTGCTGGGGGGCTCAGCCAACCCCCAGCTAAGCCACTGCTTGTGAAATAAACCAAAATAAAATTGAATTGAAAAAAAAAAATGGAATGGCATTTTCTGCTTCTGATTTTCCACCTTGGCAAAAGAAATACATAAAGAAATAAATAAACTCTTGGGCATCATACAAACAACTGCATAAAGGGGCATTAAGGAAGACAGGCATGTCCTGGGCAGAATGACTGGATTATTGTTGGAAGATGCAAATAAATTCACATCATGTGCCTCTTTTTTCCTCCTTTTTCTTTTTGTACCACCCTCATCCAAAGGAGGAAATAGCGTTGATATCCAGCTCAGGAATCTTTTGAGCAGATTAAAGACCCAATTATGCTGGATTTGGGGAAGACTGTCCAGCCTGAATCCATTGTGCTTTATAAACCCCAGGATCAAACATTCAGGAATTCCCAGCCCCTGCAACCACTGTATAGTGCTAGTCACCAGCAATGACCACCAAACTCTCTTTTGGGAAGTAATTCCTGTTTCCCACGAGGTTTTCTCCTATCCTGATCTGCCAGGGGATGTTTCTCACCTCCTTCTCATACCTGAGAGCTCAGCACAGGCACATTCCCTCAGGCACTGCAGTCCTTTGCTGAGCTGAGCCCTGGGGATTTAAGACAAACTCCAAAAAAGGGGAGGTAAATTAACAAGGCCCTCTTTATTTTTTTCTAATTATCATTATCCTTGATAATAATGATATTTAATTATTATTATACTTGCAGTTTTTATTTTTTGTTTTGGAAAGGAGGCTTTTGGGGGTTCTAAAAGCTTGTAAATGTAAAGGGAAGGCAAAGCAAACTGAGAGAATTGCCAACCCACCACAACCTGCTGCTGCTGCTGGGCAGAGAGAGATGGACACGGTGTCCCTGCAGCCTCGTGCATCCTAATGGCACAGAGAACACGTTTACTTATGCAGGAGGCATCTCCCCCAGCTGGCACATGGCAGGGGGCTGGAACTAGATGATCTTTAAGGTCTCTTCCACCCAAAACCTCTCTGTGATCCCATGAATCACTCCTTGGAAGGGCTGAATTGCCCAAAGCTCCCCCTCCCTCACTCCCATTCCCAGCGCTGGAGATGCTCGGCTCCTGCTGCCAGTGTTAACAGGGTTTGACTTTGTGGGATTATTTAATATTTATTCCAAACG
This sequence comes from Xenops minutus, assembly GCA_035221455.1. Lineage (NCBI taxonomy): Eukaryota > Metazoa > Chordata > Aves > Passeriformes > Furnariidae > Xenops > Xenops minutus. The sequence goes on along the minus strand of JAWWEE010000052.1, from coordinate 3,043,887 downwards.
TCTGTGGGGGGGGTAATGACACGAGCACAGGGGCCAGACCCACCGTGGTTCCACAAGCACTGCACTCCCCTCTTCCCAGCAAGGATGAATCCCTGCGAGCACGGGGGGAAGGAGCGGACAAGCCAGGATCATTTATTCTGCTGAACCCAGTGCCTGCCAACTTGGCTCGCCTTGGCACGGGACAGACCTACAAGTACAGCCAGGCTGGGATTTGCAGGCAGGAGAAGGAGGAGTCTGAGGGAATCAGACACCAAATCTGGTCGGATTCAGCAGGAACTGGCTATTCAGCCAGCCCAGGATTATTTTCCTTCTCAGGTTTGTTTGTTCCCTCAAATGTAACTAACGAGTGTGGGTGATCAGTGCAGGAGGGACTGAGTTAAAAAGAGGATTTGGGGTAAAGTTACTGAGTAACAAAACTATTAAGAAGAAGGATACAGGGAGAGAAAAACCCCAACATGTACATTTCCAACAGAAATTGATTTTGCCAGCAGCTGTTGGTCAAGGGAGAGCCGAGACCTTCCCACACAGTGCCTGACCCCCTGCTCTGCTGTGACACGTTCCCAGCTCCACTGAGCACCACCAGGAGGAGTTCAGAAACTCAGAATGGCCACAGTTAGTGACTTTGGAAAAGCTCGCTAAGATACTGGAATCCAGCTGTTAACCCGGCACTGCCATGTTCACTCTAAACCATGTCCCCTCGTGCCACATCCACAGGTTTTTGGACATTGCCAGCGATGGTGACTCCACCACTGCCCTGTGCAGTCTGGCCAAGTGCCTGGCCACCTTCTCAGTGAAGGAATTGCCCCACCTCACCCAAGCCAGCCCAAGGGGGACGGGTGGCAGTGGCACGAGGCCAGGGACTGCGTGGGTAACATGCATTAATGATGAGAAATTGCATCTCTGCTCCCTACGAGCACCCAAAGCTTTGCCACAGCAAAGGGGCCAGCTGAGGACATCCCTGTGGGTGGGGGCAGGAAGGGCTCTGGCCACTGTGTGGGTGCTGAGCCCCCAGCCCTGCTCCAGGACACCTGGACCCCACACGTGCTGTGGGAAGCCACATGTGCCACAGAGCCAGCAGTTGCTATGGAGACCAAGGATTTCTTAAAACTCCTGCAAAAAGGAGCCAGAAGGCCCAGGGAAGCAGAGGAGCAGCGTCTCCTTCGAGGGGGACTCAGGGGCCGTAGGGATGCCTGTGACACCTCCTCTGGCTGGCCAAGCTGTTCCCTTCAGAGGTCCCCTTGTTTGCCCCACGGTGCTGATTTCTGCACCTTGCAAAAATCACATTCTGCCTGGGCTGGCTCATCTCTGCGAGCTGCCAGTCTTGTCCAGCCACCACTTTTATTTTCCAAGGGTTGTCTAAAGATACAGCTCCTCTGTCAACAGAGAAACTCATTTTTAATTACAGCCCTTCTGGCAGGGGATGAAGCTTCTTCCTACATCGATGTATTTTTTAAATACATGGAGAAGTCACAAGACTGGCAGATGGAGGAGAAAAGCCCCCCGGTTATCCAGATTACAACAGCGATACCTGCCCATGTGGAATGTGGAGCTGGAACTGGGTTAAACCAGCAGCCTAAAGCTCAAGCACTCTCTTCCACAAGTCCCTCAATTCAGCTTTGCCCTTTCATATTTTTAAATGCTGGTTTGGGCCTCCCCAGCCTCTAGAATTGGGATAAATCAATAACCCATCCGTTCTGAGGAGCTCTGTGGAACGAAAATGCTGAGGTGCTACTCCCAAGTGATTCATATGCGTGGAAGCAGAACATTCCCAGACAGCTTTAAAGGAAGAGGCTGGCAAAATCCCCTGGGAATATTTAGTTAGGATAAGAAACATATAGAAACACAGCTTTTTGAAGCCATCTCTCAGTAACTTCAGTTTCCATAGTGACTAATGTTTGTGTTTATATCCAGTCCCTGTGTTTCCATCAGATTTTGCTTCATGGAACAGCTGTTCCAAGTCATTTCACCAAGACAGATAATCCTGATAAGGAGCAAAGTTTCCATTCTACTCAAACACACATTCATTTAATAAAATTCAAAGAATTCAAACCCGGAAAAGATCCTGTGCTTCCAAAGATTGATTATCAATGCAGCCAAGTGATGGGAAGACAATGAAAGCGGCCACAGAATAGCTGGTGTCTAATGAGAGGGTGAGAAAACACAGAGCAGAAAATAAATATAACAACGATGAAACCACTTGTAACTTGATTTAATTTAGCCACAAGCTTTCCATCCTTTGGCTTTATGCACAAATGTGATGTCTAAAAATCTTGTTGCTGGAGATGTCAATACAGTGGCTCAAGGGGGGCTGTTGGACCCCCCAGTCTTCTGCCACCCCTTTGGACAACCTCACCCCTATAAAAAGGTGCTGGGAGCATTCAGGGGAACCAAATGTAGACTAACCTGGGCTTTGTGATCTAATAAACCACTTTCCTCAAATATCCCACCACTTTAGCATTTATATACTCACCGAATTCCAATTTCCATTTCCATGTAAATACCGATTATTTTTTAAATTTTTTTTTCTTAGATAGGATGGTTCATGTCCAGCTTCTTGGAACAATACTTGAGACTTATTTTAGCCTCTTTGTTATATCAAATAGAATACGAAATCTCTGTTTGGATCCAGGCTCGGAGCAAGGTTTGGATCAAGACTCCACAGTGCCTCTTTGGGATCATCAGCCTTCCCTGTGCTGAGTTTGTACTGGTGACAGAAGTTTGGTGACACAGTCACTTCTGACCTCTTAAGCCTTTGTTCTCTCCCTGGAAAGATCAAAGTGTTGGGGATGTCCAGGTGAGGCCAGGAGGCTCTAGAAATGTTAGAGATGGCACCTCCTCTGAGCACCTGAGCAGGCACGAGCCAGTTGCCTGCCTCCCTTCTGTGCCTGGGTGGCACCACAGGCAGAGGCAGGGCCAGTGGCACCCCAAAAGAATTAACTAAACCTGCTTTTAGCCCGTCAGCTGGAGGTAAGTTCCCTGCTTCTCTTGGCTTCATCTGTGCCACCCACTTCTGCCACAGTACATGAAGAATGCAGCAAGGAGACTGGGACAGAGATTGGGAGCAGAGCATCAGGAATGATGAGAGGTCAGGAGGACTGAAGATGTGCTACAGGAAAATAACTCCAGTGCTTCCTGCCTCCAGGCTTCTTCCCTTTGCCTCCCTACAGACCCGTCCCCAGCCTGAAGCTGCCCCGTGTCACTCTGTGCCCCTGCCCATGGGGAGCAGCAGGTGAGCAGGTCAGACCCCAGGTCTTACTCTGCAGCCTTTATGTTTAAATATTCTCTTCTTTCAATGTTCCCTCTGCTTGCAAAGGCTCTGGCTGAAACCCTAATGGGAACCAACGTCTCATGCTACACAAGGCACCAAACCAGCAGAGGACGGAGTCCTGCTCCCAGATTTGCTGCCATAAATAACTGGAGTGCACAGGCACTGGCAAGGACTGTGAAGTTGCTTATCATTTTAATCACTGCTAAATCACGTTGCAGAACTCCAAACCTACGGAAATTATTTTCATTGTTAACCTCCTTCTTCTTAATTTGCAAACTTCCTGCAAGTAATTGAAATTCCTGCTCTGCAAAGGCAGAAGCCTTATCTACCACTTTGTTTGGCCAAATTAAGAGAGATGGGACTCGACTCCAGATTTGCTAAATATTTTTCCCTGCCTTCCAAAACATTTATTACATTTCAGATTGCACAAACTGCTTCAACCTCCCGCTGGCTGCACATTGATTTATTTTAATCAGAAACAAGAATCATGTTAAAAAACTGTAATATGGCACAACAGGAAACCTGGACGCCTTTGGCAGAAAATTCCAGCTTTCCTCTTCCCTCTTTGTGGCTATCAATCAAACTCTAAAAATAAAGTCAGATATACAAAATTATTCTGCCATCAGGGCCTGAAAATATTTCAGTTAAGCAACTGTCAGTGCTTCCGTGATGGATCTCCATTTCCCAGGCTCTCTATCTTCCCTTTTAAGACAGCACCAGGTTGAACCTTGGCACACACCCCAAGGATGATGCTGGCCCAGTTTGCTTAACAACAGCCTCTTACTGTCACTGGAAGCTGGGCAGCACAGGGAGCCAGAACATCCTGTCACACCCAGGGATGCAAACACCTGAAGGTCCCACAGATTTCGGCTGAAGCCAGACTTACCTTCAGCACTTCCCCAAATTCAGGCCATGTGCCCTGACAGGTCTGTTGGAGCATCAATCCTCCCTGGGAGCATTAGGGATGCCAGGTCTGCTACTTGCTGAAGCCAGCAAAGCTCCTCTGGATTTACCAGAGGTAACAAAGAGCAATGCCTGAATGCAACTACCAATGCTTGAGCACTGGGTTGCCATTCACACGTCCTCTGCTTCCACCCAGAAAAGCCCTCTGCTCTGCTCCTGCCAGCCATGCACCATTTGCTCTCCTCCCTGCAGGAGTCCTGGCTTGACACTGTTGGAAAAATCACAGAATCACACAATGGTTGGAGGAGCCCTTAAGGACCATCTTGTTCCACCCCCTGCCATGGGCAGGGACACCTTCCACTAGGCCTGGTTGCTCCAAGCCTCATCCAGCCTGGCCTTGGACAGTTCCAGGGATGGGGCAGCCACAGCTTCTCTGCCCAACCTGTGCCAGCATCCCACCACTGTCACAGGAAGAATTTCTTCCCAATATCCCATCTAATTCTGCCCTCTGTCAGTGGGAAGCCATTCCCCCTTGTGCTGTCTCTCAAAGCCCTCGTCCAAAATGCATCTCCAGCTCTCTTGGAGCCCCTTTAGGCACTGGAAGGGGGTCTAAGGTTTCCCCAGAGCCTTCTCTTTTCCAGGCTGAACAACCTCTTTACCTTCCTTTATTCACAATTCTGAGGAAAGTACTGGGTGAAAGGAATAGAAACATCCTCCTTTTGCCAGACACACATCCCACTGTGTGGGCCAGGAGGCCACCACAGCCATGTCCCCTGCCACTGCTGGGGTTCATCTCTTCAGGCCCACACCAGACACTTAATCACAGCCAGCAGGAATCCAAATCCTCCCAACAGTTTTTGCAGTCCTGGGGAAAAGCACTTTATTTATTTGTTTCTTCCTCTTGGAACACAGCAATATTTAAAAGCAAATCCAGCAAGAACCAGGCATGAACATGAAGAATCTGGTTATTATGGTCCCGTTCTTTACCACCAAGATCAACAAATCCAGTTGGTATCTACAACACGTGAGACTTCTCCTGGTTTGGGGAGCAGTAAGACTCAAGAGTTGTGTTTTGCAGACTATTGGTTTTTTAATACTGGGGAAAGTGGGAACATATGCGAGGGGGAAGGGTGGGAGCAGCATTTGTAACGCTTAATTTACTGAAATGACACATCGCACAGATCGCCCATCTCACTGCATTCAGAGAAATTAGCATTTGGGTAAACCAGCCAGCCTGGATTGTGATCCATCACAGGGGTCTTCAATGCACTGCCAGGATGAGGATCCTTCCCAAGAGATGTCCTCATCACTCCCTGGCCTGGGTAAAACATCGGTTTGCTTTTTCTCCCCCCACTAAAACATCAGATGGAGCAGAGCCAGTTACTCCCCATGTGCATGAACCCGAGCAGAAAGCAGGAAGGGTGCTTGGATTTTAGTGGTATTTCAGAAATGACATCCAAGCTCTCTGCATTAGTATTAAAATTTATGAAATAACTGACATCAAAACAGGTAGAAAACTATGACAAGAGCAGGCTCAGGTTCTGTGTTTGAAAACTACTTAATTTACAGTCTTTCCATAAAGAATTATTAGGAAAGAAAAATACCCATTGCCTCCCAAATGTCACCATATCCACCCGACTTCCATGAATCTCTGAATGGATTTACCAGTGCCAGGGGCAATCTCATTTTCTAGAAAACCTGTTTTACTGCCTAATATTCCACCCAAGTCTCTGGTTGATCACTTAAATAGGCTTTTACCAGGCAGGGCAGGCTGCACGTCTCATTTCCCTCAGACACCCTGCAGCGGGCTCCGTGGGTGGGTGGGGAGAGGAGACGTCACAGGGAGCACAGTGGGATCGTTTTCTGTCAAATTAAAATTGTGATTAATTCCAAATCAGTGCTGTTTTCTGAGATATTTTTCAAGTTGTTGAATTTCAAAAACTGCAGTGTGCCTGAGAGTTGATGGAATGAGAATCACGCCACCCCTGGCCCAGAGGATGCTGAAGGGTCGAAAGCCCTTGGCCTTGTGGCGCTGCCAAGGAATACGATGCTCGTGGCTGGAGCATCCCCAGCAGCCCCCGTGCAGTTCAGAGAGGCTGAAGAATCTGACAGCCTTAGAATCCAAAGCTGTCCTGAACATTTCCCTGTCTAATTAGTCATTTGCAATGTTTTCTGATGACAGAGTGATAAAACCTCAGCTTTACCCATCCCTGCAGTCCTGCCTTACCTCCAGTAACTCCAGAGAAACTGAGTCCATTGATTTATTGGAACACACCTAATCTGGATGTACAAGCACACAGAGGAAGAGGCTGATCCTTCGATATGTACACAGCACATCGATTCCTTTATTTTAATTTGCCACCCTGTTAACCCACCCAGAACTGGGGGTAGGAACTGCAGGATCGTGATGGTCCCTTCCAACCTACACTGCTCTGTGATTCCAGAAATGTCCCGTGCACACACTGCCCCAGCACGGATATGACAGCAAGGAAGAGAGAAGATATGGGAGGCCTGATCCTGCAAATATTACTCAGGAGCCAGCCAGACTTGAATAATCTAATCTGCCCAGTTTATGCTGGGAAAGACCAAAAAGCGACTGGAATATAGGAACTTTCAGAGGAAAAGGGAGATACCCAAAACCAAAAGGGCAGATGTTGAAGCCACACTGGCTACAAAGAGCAAAATGTCACTCCTGGGTATCTCCAAGAGCAACATCTATGCCTGGGCAAATAGCATTCAATACCATATATTATACCAAATAAATATAATAAATGTGTTCTGTAAGTCACGTAACAAATACATAATATGTATGTGTGTAAGTATTATGGATATCATTTTGCTGAGGGACTGACATTCTGAGAGCCAACAGCTTGGCAGGCAGCAAACCCAGGGTGGGTTTGAGTGCTTAGCTTTGCATGTAACCCTGGCACACAGGTACTTTCATCAGGCTTGAGACACATGTTCTCACCCCTAGCCACGAAATAAAAGGAGAAAAGGGGGCTTTGCCAGGGGGCACCCAAGCCCAGAAGGATGAGTTTACCCTAGGCTGAGCTGACCTCCAGGGCTGAGGAGAAGTGGACTCACTGCCTCTCTTCTAGGGGCTGTACCAGAGGGATGAGGAAGCAGAAACAGGATTTTCAGAGCCAGTTCTTCAGTTATTAACTGTGATTTCCTTAGGAACTCCCCTTGGTGAACCCACAAGGATGTCTTCTTTCCCACATCCTGGACACTCACTGCTACCCATGAGACTCACTGTTCTGAGTACCACACCCCATGCTTTTTTGCCTCACTTTAATGTTAATTTTCTAAGCAGAGATGTATAAAAACCTCCCCTCCATTTTCTGAGTTTTAATTTCATTCCTCTGCTGGTGTTTTTTATCTGCTTTTTGAATCTAGCACGAGAATCTCTCTTGGCCTCTGTGGGTTCCTCTCCCCATGCAGCTTGTCTCAATTACCAGTGATGTATTTTCCTCCGCTCCCCCTTTCATCACGTGTATTGCCCCATAAAGGTGAATAACAGCCAGATCTTTCATAGCTTCCTTCCTCACCTGCTTTAAATTCCATCCACATTTTCAACACCAGGGAAGAAGTCCATCTTTGTGTTCATGACTCTCCCAAGTCAAACTTCAGGCAAACAAAAGTGACTGAGCAGAAGGAGCAGCTCCTCCAGAAGGCAGAGCTCAGCTTTGGGGCACTTGATAATGGACAACAAGCACCTGACTCAAAAATGAAGTTGTTGTGAGGTTCTCTTGCCTAATAAAGCAGGAATCTGTGAGTGGTTCAGGTCAGGAGGGATGAAGCAGAGCAGGGTGGGGAGATGCCCTGGCTGTTGTCATGCAGACAGCAGGGCAGCCAGAATAGTGCTTCACCAGGCATTAGTGTCTCAGCTGCACAGTAAAGAATTGGCCTCCTTGAAAATTAGGTGTTCAGAGAAAACTGCACTCAGACAGATCCTCCTAAAGTGTAGTCAGGTGGTTTTTTCACGCAGTAGGATACAGAGGAAGTAAGGCTGGGCACACTGATGCCCACTGTGTGCTGCAGGGACCAGTGCTAGTACAGAGCAGGGAGCACCCCTGGCATCAGGTAGGAAGTCATGAAGTGATGTGATATTTGAATCCCTCCTTCCTAACCACCTCAATCTCTCCCAAATTACACAGAAGTCACATTATACCCAATGTTATTCACAGTATTGTAGAAGGCACCTCCAAGATTCAACTCCTGCTCCACTCTGTACCAAAGGAGATGACAGATCCAATCCCAAATATCCCTCAGCTCCAGCAGGTCTCTAATTTCAGGCATGAGTCTCACCCACCAGCTCTGCCACAATGATTCCTGAAAAACTCAGCCCAAAGTTCACCAAAAGAAAAGACTTTCTCCTGCTTGGGCATGGCTGGTGGCTGCAGAAGGATGCCCTTCTCTGTCATGAACAGATTTATCCAGGTAAATAACAATGGCATAGCAGTGGCTCTATGAAAAATACTAAAGGGAATGAGTAATTCTGAGGATTAAAGTTCCTGAGGAACACAGGAACATCTCTCCATGAAAATGACATCCTGCTGTATTTTTTTTCCCCAGCTAATTCTATCATCACTCTTGCTCAGTGCACTGGAGAACAGGGCAGCCCAGACAGCTTTAGGAACAACCGAACTAAGATCCAAAGCCTTCACCATGTCCCAGCCACAAACCAGCCCATTTTCACTTCACATGGGCTCGATGACACCCAATTTCAAATCAGACCAACCTCACGCCTCTGCCTCAAGATGATTTGCATTAATTTGTTATTTCATAGAAGAACTTTGACCCAGAAAGACAGATTAATAGGCAGAACTTAATTAGGAAGCATTTGAAGAAGAAAGGGCTCCTTTGGCTGTCAGCCACGTAATTTCCTCAGGGGGCTTCTGCTTTCAGCATTAGGGTCCCAACCTGGAGGGCTGAGGTTTATTTTTGTCTGTTCACCATTGGCCGTCGTTGCTCTTTTCATTCCTTGCACTTGAGTTTAATGTTTCCAATACGGGAACTTTTAAGAATTTTAAAGCCTTTCCTTCTTCACCAAATTACAAGAACTCAAGGATCCTTGTTGGGTCCCTTCCAACTCAGGATATCCTATGATTTACCTGTGTGTTCATCCTTCACCACAGAGAGTACAGAAAAGTGTAAACCATTCCGATACCCAAATTCAACTGGAATAATCGGCCTTCCCTTGAGACGGTGACAGAGCCCCACACGGCATCTCTATTCAAAGCACACACAACGCTGAGCCTGATGAAGTTGTCAGGATAGAGGGGCTCCCTGTTCCTCTGCCTGAGCTCAGCTGTAATTCCCAGCCAGCACAGTAATAACTCAGACAGACAGAGATTTCTGACGCTCTCCATGAATATTCTAAATTCGAGCTGGCTGCAGCACGAACAGGATCCAGTGTGGATCTCACCCCTCACAGAGCAGCTGCTGCCAAACACCAAAACCTCAGAGCAAGAGAAGGGATTCCCTTTGGGGGGAGGTTAATCCTGCAGCTCTTCTCTACAGCAGAGCAGGATGGTTTGGTGCCTTCAGAGAAAGAGCTTGTTGCTGCAGTATTTGGGATGGGAAATAAAGTCTTTGTGGAGAAGCTCTTTCTCCCCACTGCAGTCCTACATGGACTGGTTTGCACTGGGGAGCCCTGAACCTGCATCAGATGATGCTCTAAAGTGCTGAGGACCCAATGCAGCCCCCACAGCTGGAGAGGTTTTGAGACATCACCTAGGGGAGTTTGAGGCCATTTTATCCCAAAGATCTATTGCCTGGAAGATGCTACTTTTGGTCCTGCAGAGCAGAGGGAAGCACAGGATCCAAGGAAAGGGGAATTGAGGCTTTTCATCTTCCATGCCTGTCTTCATCCCTCAGAAAACTTAATGAAATGTGTGATTTTCTATGTATTATCTGCACTACCACCAGAATCCCACTTCTGATTAAATCTACCTGCTTGCTAATTCTCAGCAGATCTCTGAGGAATCAATACTCATTACCCAGAGAGCCACAGCCTCTCTAAAATTAGTATTAAAGGAAGTGCAAGTTTCTTCCTGCACAGCCCAACTCAGTAGGTGTTACTGCTGTGAGGAACTTTACAAACCATTAACGGCTCCCAGGAGAGCACTAATCATTTTCTACATGTCTTTATCCGCTTAATCCCATTACAAAGATTTGCAGCATGAAAGCTGACCACTCCTAATCCCAGACTCAGATGGGAGCCTGGAATAACAGGCAAATGATACCTGGGAGGAGAAAGAGGTGTGTTCTGCTCACAGTGCCTGGACACTTGCTACCACCTTTTCAGACAGGACACAAATGAGGGAATAATCCCAAGTATCTTCAGAAATACAGGAAGGAGCAGTTTTAAAGAAGTTACATAGAGAGATGTTATCCAAAAAGTTTATACTCAAGGTCACCCCACTTCACCTATCGAACAGTAAACCATCTTCAGCTCATGGGGACAGAAGAGCTAGTCCTCAACAGTCATGTCATCACACTTGATAAAAATGTTTTGATGATATGGGGGGAATTCCCAAGCCCCAACTGAGCCTGAGTATGGAGGTGAGGGTAGAGTGGTCCTGCAGACATGGTGAGGACAGACAGACAGGCTGCTCACCTCATGACACCACCAGAGACCAAACTGGAGAGTCCTCACTCCCAGGGCTCCTCTCTAACTCTCAGAATTGAGTTAAAAGGTGCTCTGCTAACAGCTTATTCAATGGAAATCTCATTATCCAGAGCTCTGCCAAGAATTTATTTGAATGAGAGCCTTCAGAAGTGGCTTTGCAGTAGTTCATTGAAAGGGAATCTGTTATGGGGGCAGATACAATTTTATTCCGGTGAAAACCTAACAAAGATAGACTTGCCTAATAATAGGGTCAGTCCTGCCATGATTAAATGAGACCTTCTCTAACAGGGTAAAGCTAAGAAATGCAGTAAAAGTTGTCTTATTCCAAAAGAAGCACTGGCCCACCATGCACCTCATGAAACCACACCAACAATGCTGCTAAATAATAAACAAAAGTCCCTAAATACATCTTTAGAGTCCAAAACAAAAGCTTGCAATCATTTCTCAGGGTGGACCTTCACAATTTTCATTGTATCCTTCTTATTCATGTCCTAAAGATGCCTCAAAGGAGCTCCAAGGCTCCCAGGAGACTCCAACCACAACCTGAAACTACCCACTGAGGTCTACAAAGCTCCAGATGTATTTATCATGACCCATGCTGAACCCCAAACCCTTGTAGCACACACTTCTGTCAAGGTCATTGTTCCCCACTTTTCAGAGGTGATTTTGCCCTGCTAAGAGAAAGACATTGCCACTCCTGATATTGAATTTCATCTTGTGCAGAGCAGAAATACAGTGAGCCAAGGTCAACCAGAGTCACGATCCTGCACCCCAGAGGGCTTGAAACAGCTTCCACCTCTATCAGTCGCAGGTTTTGTAACTGGATCATCTCTTAGATCATCAAACCACTAATGAAAATAAACAGTGAATAGAAATGGATCCTGGAGAGACCCATCAAAACCCAGGCTGAGTATGAGTAATAATAACCTGCTTGTATTCCTGGTAATAACATCTCCTGTGAATAGAGTGATATCCAGCATGCTGCCAAATAGCCCAGGATCAGAGAAACAGGACTTGGGGCTTTGTTGGATTGAGAGAAATTAAGCTTTCCAGCTGCAGGAAGATTGCAGTCATTCTGCTTAACACAACAACTCCAAAATGAAAAGTTTGGGCTGGTCCTGAAAAATGTGGAGATAATTCCAACATACCTTTACAACGGAGTAAGAACTGTTTAAATACCAGAGTTGAGTCTGGACCTCCAGTAGGCGTTGCCTGCATTACAGCATAATCCCAAATGCATGCTGGCTTCTCTGCTTTTATAGAAAAGCCTTTTATACCATCTCCCAGGGAGCAGCTGCAGCACATTCCCACAGTCTCCTGCTGAAGAGACACCTCACCTGCTGGCTGAGTGGACCTCGAGAAAACGGCCATTAAGGGCTTGGTGGAAGTTACTGAGGTAGCCTGACTACAAGCAATAGATGTGGGTCTGTGTTTTACAATCTCAAGATGATGCACACCTACCTGGAACATCAGGCAGGTCATTGATGTGAGTATTTTCCAAGTTGAGGCTCAAAACCCAATTTTGGTTCCAAACCTGCGTTTTCATGGAGCTCTGATGGCAAGGCAGAGAAAAATACTCCAGCAAAACCAGTGAAACAGTTGACTTCTTCAGCTTTGACAGCCTGTTTGCTATGGGATCTTCCAGGAACAGGGGAATTCGGTGTCACACTGACTGGCATTTTCCCACCAGGAAGCCCAAAGCACATCTTTTGTTCTCTCCCTTGAGGAGTACTAAAGACTGCCAGAAGATTAAGGGTTGTTATAACATTAATAATGATAATAAAGATAATAACAGAATCATCAAGGTTCAAGATGCTTGTTAGTCAAGGTGTGTGATTTGCTCCAGAAGGGCAAAATACAACAACAAACAAAAAAAAAGAAATGCTTTAAATTGAGGTTATTGGGGAGGCCACAGAAGGACAGAAAACAGGACAAAGTAAATAGTTAAGCCCTGGAGTTATGTAGCAATAATTAAATGTCTAATGGTGCAGGGTGTGAGAATCACAGAATACACTGAGTTGGAAGGGACCCATCAGGATCATCAAGTCCCACTCCTGGCCCTGCAACGGAATGGGACGTTCAGAAATATCCAAGGCAGGAAGAAGGGCCTGACCCATCAGAAACAGAAGCACACAGGGCATAAGGCAAAGGGAGAGTCTCTGCAGGGGTTACAGAGGAGCAGCATCAGACACAAAATAGAAATTGCACTAGGGCTGAAGACAAAATACCTTTTTTCCTTTTTTTTTTTCTTCCCCCCCATTGTGAAATACTGAAAAAGATCATTGAAAGAGACTCAAGTAGCCTCTGGAGATACGGTGAGACTGGATCGCTGACAGAGCAAATAGATGTTGCTGAAATATTAAGAATGTGTTGCCTTGGTATTTGCTAAGAGAGATGGGCAAGAGAGAGGCTGCAACTATGACCCTGCAGGCAAGGGAGGAAGGAAGGAAGGAATTCCACCACGTGGAATAAAATGCAGAGTATAATTTAGCATCCAAAAATCTCTTAATGAAACCATTGCACTTGCTGCAACAGACACAGCAGTGAGTTGTCCTAAACAACAAATTATTATTAAATAAGAGTTGTTTATTGCAGAATTATCATTAAGGTAGTTAAACAGTCATATTCCTGGGGTGCAAATCCAGCATGGAGCATCTCAGGGGGAGCAGAGGGGTGGTGGCAGGTCCCCAGTGCCTGTGGCAGCCCCAAGCCTCACACAGCTGTCCAGAGCCACCAGTCTGTCCCACCACTCCCCAGCAAAGCAGCGTTGAAAGAGGTTCCAAAAAAGACATCCAAAGTGAAGAGAGTTATCTGAAACAAGCAGAAATCTCTGCAGCTTTGGAGATTGCACCTGCCACTAGAAATAATTGGAGCTTTCAGTTTTTCCCTATCTTTTTTCTGTCTAACAGCTGTTTCCATAGGTGATGCTGCCAACATATGGCTGAAATAGCTACTGATGTGCTTCTCCTGCTTGGCCCAGCACTCCCCAGAGCACCAAAAAATGCGACCGGCACCTTTTTTCCAAAGGGTAAAAGATTCATTTCAAGGGCTCTGAGACCTCCAGAATATTGACACTGCTCAGAACAAATCTTGCCTGTGTTGACATACCAAGCATATTCACGTTATTTATGCTTATTCTTTTCTAAAAATCAAAATGACTAGATTTTACCCAAGCAGACTGAGGAAAGTGCTGGTGTAACAGGAACAGCAGAAATGAGAAAATGGAAAGAGGATGGACAGGGACAGATAAAGGAAATGAAGATTAGGAATAAAAAAGGAAAAGAAAAAGCCCTTGTGTAAAGCTCAGGAAATGAGTTGGCTTCTCAGAGATATTAGTACTAGAAAAGAGTGAGGACAGATATGAATGACTAAGAAAATCACAAAACCTATCAAGGTTTCTGACATTTGAGGCATCATGAAACATGAAAAGTAACAAAGGGAGTGCGGATCAAGCCAGAAAGGGCAGAGGAAAGAGGCTGGAGTTCAGGTGCAGGGTGTGATTTTCTCTTATCTGGCTATAAAATATTCAAGTGAGGCAGTGGCCGAGCACAGGGCTGGACCTGCACCTCTCCCTCCCCAGGCACTGCTGGGGTTAAGAGCACCCTGCAGCACACGGTGGGAAGGAGCACACAACACCCGGGATGATTTCAGAAGTGATTCCCACACATCTGGAAGAAGGGCTGCACGCCGTGGATTCCAAAGGGCAGGACAGGGCAAGCATGGCTGTGGGTTCACAGAGGAGATGTGGAGGACACTGGTGTGACGAGCTGAGCACAAAGGCAGGTGACAGGAGCAGGCACACGGGGGGGAATCACACAGCTTCTTCCCCACAGAAAGAAAACACTGGAGTTTAGCAGTAAAAGCTATTTGTAAATAACCCAGCAAATTCCATTCATCTGCTCAAAGGGATGAAACACCTGTTTGGAAACAGACACCAAAGACGCTGTAATTTTCACAGGTTTATCAGAGGGTCACAAGTTTGGGCTTTATCTGCAGTAAAACTGTTTGTTCCAGAGATCCCAGAGCTTACCCAGTGGTCACACCAGTCTTACAGGCTGAACAGAAATAGCTGGGTAAGCCACCACAGAAACACAACTAATTCTTGGGTTAGATGTATTATGGTTTAGGAGTATTCATAAATCATACTCCTGATCCCTTGGGCATCCTACCAACTCCCATTATCACCTTCTTATTCTAATAGGCACAATCTCAGTGCAGCAAATCCCCCATTTTCCACAGCTTTCAATCACAACCAAAGAGGAAAGATGAAAAATCTGCATTTCAAATTATTGTTTGTTGTTATGACAACATCACATGGATTTGGTCCTTGCTGCAGTCTCGGGCTTCAGAGCATTTCCAAAGCTTTTATGCAAAGAGTGTTTGTAACACACATATGCCATGAAACCAAAGGGGTCAGCCTCATGTGATATAAAATATCAAGAGAAGCCTCCTGGAATATAATTCCAGAGAAAATTATCTCAGGAACTAAGCAGAAACCTTTCCTTCTCACAAACTTGCCCATAATGTGTCAAACTACAGCCTGGTACAATAAGATCCAAGAAGGGTCTATCAAAGGTACAACAGACAGTGGTGACCTTTCTCTCCATCAGAGGAAGAGTTTGGTACACAGGATTATTCAGGAGCTTTATGAATCATCTTCTGCACCATAAAGAACATGGATAGACATGAAAAATTAAAAATAAAATAAATGAACAATTGGAACCTTTGAAGCCAATAAAGTGCACTGCAGGAAGGTACATGATAGCAGCATCACAGCTTTTAGGGCCCAAATTGATCTTTATGGGTGCCAGAGACAGAGAACAGGTCAGAGATTTACCTGGTGATTTCTGAGAATCCAGATCAACATATTACTGAAATACCCCACCCCCCCCACCCCCCAGCAACTATTTCTATAAAGTCTAGAGTTAAAGATTTTCCTCAGTGTCAATAAACCACCCCAATGGCATCATGTCCCAGCCCAGCCGTGGTGCCCACAGCCTGCAGTGCCACACTGCCTCCCTCCAGCAGCCTCACTGGAAAAACAGGGGTGTTACCAGCATGTTCTGAACAGACTCTTTGTGATATCTTACTAAGAAAAAGAGGTTTCTATTTTAGAGTTCATTTACAATGTTAAAGCTGTTGTTAAAGGGAGGCAGAGCAGCATCAAGGGACCTGTTCTTGGGGGAATAAGCAGGAATTATCTGCTTGGACTAACAGTGACTGACAACTCCCTGAAGCTGGAAAGACAGAGACAGAGGAGGAACCCACTGTCTCCTCCAGTGCTGGTGGAGCTCTCAGAGGTGCTAATTCCTCCGGATTCGTTTTTATGGGGGCCGATGTCCCTCAAATGTAACTTGAACTCAGGAGGTAAGGGAAAGTGATCCATATCTGAAAAGTGAAGCTGAAGGACAACAGTGCAGGTGAAAGGGTTAGTGAGAAGCAAAGGGGAAGCTCTGAACAGATGTGACAACATGGGCTCTTCATAAGGAGGAGGAGGAGGAGAGATCTGCATGCCCTGGGCTGGTGAGGAAGGCATTCCCAAGGAAGAGCCCTGGGGTGAGGAGGGACCGAGCTGCAGCAACATTAAGTATCAGCATCTTAAAAACCAACACCAAAGTCTATAATGGTTTCAGTGCATTAAAGAAAAAATGTAGTTGAACTAAACTATTGCCATCTGCCTTCAGCTGAAAGCAGAGACACGTGGAGGGCAGTTTATAAATAGATCGGGAGCCTTGTTAAAGGTTAGTAAAATTGTCCTGACTCCTTCTCTCTTCCTCTCACTGACATGAATAGCTGCCATTCATTCTGGGGAGAGCATTTTCCTTAGACTGAATCAAAAAAAATCCCAGCTCACAATCCTCACTTTTCATCATGTGTTCCCTGCATTAGTGCAGTTATTCAGCCACAGATGTTTATTCCAGCTGAGCTCAGACTGGGCCTTTACTCAGTCCGTGAAGTGAATAAAAGTCACCCAAAGCACTGAGATGGGGTCATGCAGAGAAAAGCTCTTCCCTTGTGTTTTGTTTCATCCTCCCCTGCCCACACTGGGGCCTGTGGTGATCCCGTGAGCCGAAGTTTGCAGCATTTGAAGAGCCTTGTGACAGCTTGTGAGGCTCACTGCAGGAATAACCTGTTAACCACCAAAGGGCCACAAACCCACCCAATAATTACACTGAGGAGTCACTCAGAGATCGCTGGAACCTGCACTAAGTGGCAGCTCAGGCTCACACAGCATCTCCATCTCCACCCAGTACAGGGTGCCCTGGCAAAGGCAAATATTTTTGATAGGGCCATGAATATGGCCACTTTCCAAGATTTGTTTAAAAATCCTTTGTGCTCAGCTTCTTAGAGACCAGCAGGCTACTGAGTGCCTGTCTGGCATTATGGGCACTGCCCTGGAGAGAGGCATTAGCTGGCTGTGGGCAGGAGGTTTAGTCCATCAAGTGCCTGCTCTGCTGCCTACTCCAGATTATCATTCCATCAGATGCACTAAATGTCAAGCAACAGCAGCTTAATAAGATTTTACAAGCATCCATCTAATCTATTTCATATGCGAGTGCAGGAAAAGCAGAATAACTCCAATTTCACGGAGAGCTAAATGTATAGATATTTAGAATATATATATTTAGAAGAAAGCACTCACAATGATATTTCAATCAGTCTAGCAATAGGATAATCTTGGAAACAGCCACATGCTGGGCTTTCATTAACATGTGGCATGAGAAAGATTTCATCTCCTTAATTTTTCAAGCTTCCACAATATTCATGATTGCTCATTAGTTCCACCGCCTCAAAGTGACCCCTTATGTTTTTTGTTCTTAAGCAAAAAGACAGAAAACAAAATGAGATGCAACCTAGCAAATACTAGCTAATGACATCTGGGGGAAAATAACTAGAAACAGAGATTCAAGGGGGAAGACATGCCTTGAAGCCACAGTAAATGTGACTTCATTTAAATGGTGGACAATAACTATGAGTTTGCAGCATGGGGTAGGTGCATAAGCTGCATAATAACAGGGTCCTATTGCAGGTCAGGGAGGGGTATCACCTGGGCTTGGATGACCCCCAAATCCTCTCACCTTCACCTCGTCATGGATAACAAAGACTGCTCCTCCCTGGGTGTAAAAGTTAGAATTTGTGGAGCCAGAGGAACGCTGGGGCAGGGAAAGAGGGAAGAGAAATATTCCCAACCATTCCCTGTGGTGTTGGAAGGCCAGGGCTGGCATTTCTCTGAGGAACAGCCCTGCCAGGCTGGTCCCTCCCTGGGATGCCTGAGCAGCCTGCAGTTACACCGCTGTAATTAGAACAGTGTGCCCCAGGCAGCAGTCATGGCTGGGGACAGAAGGGCAGTGTCCATGTGGGAAACTGCCCTGACTTGGTGTAATTAAAGGGAATTTTCCTCCTTGCATGACATGAACACGCGGGGAGCCAACGCAGGGATGGGAGAGCCACAGGCAAAGAGCTGCCTCTTCCATCCATGTGGGGATGGGAGAAACGGCACTGGGTGTGCAGAGAGAGAAAGGAAAGAAATGAAAAATGGGAAGGGCAGCTTAGGTCAAACATTTATCAGGTGCCTGGTTCTCACAACCAGTGCTGGGGGAACTGTGGATACAGCAGCCTCCAGAGCCACAGGAAATGTTGATGCTGAAGGGGATGCTCTGCCAAAGTGCACATTCTGCAAACATGGAAAATGAGCAGTGCTCTGCTCTGGTGGCCAGCTGGGATGGGATGCACCTTGGGTACCACACTGAGCCCACTCCAGCCCTGGATCCCACTCCCTGCTCCAAACCCCTCAGAGCCCTCTGTCCTGTTCCCCCTCCAAGGGAAAAAGATGCTCAAGAAGAGATCTCTGTCACTTCCACCCCACTGTCCTGCCTACCTTCCCAGTGGGTCCCATCTCAGGGTGGCCATTCCATGACTGCAGTGAAAAATGCTTGAGCTCGTTCAGATGTTTGGTATTTTTCCATGTTAAGGCTTTTGCTCCAGGGACTGGTACAGAGCTCACATAAACACTTCACCTGTGGAAGAAACATCACCCTACAGGGCTGGACCAGAAGAGCTCCCCCACATTTGTATGGACTCCATGACCACAGTCACCCTCTCTCTTTGTCCCTACTTTGATAAACTTTGATACTTACCTTTTATAAACCCAACATTTTTATCATTCACCTGTGATAAAACCAGGAAGAGCTGGACAGCCTGTCTTTCCAAATCAGATGGAAACATCCAGAAGCCCCTCCAGCACCCGTATCATTTGCTCTCCTGCAGTGTTATCAAACCAAACCCCTCTGGTTTTTGGCCAAGGGAACCCTGACAAGATGTCTGCAATAGAAAGTTCTGGTGTCTTGCAATTTCTCTTCCCTTTTTCTTGCAGCTTCTGTGTTTCTCTGACTTACTCAATGTTTCAGGGGACACAAGCTTTTATTTTTAACTGAGTGACTCAGTTCTGACATGATCAATTGATGGTAAAAGCTGGGACATTAAGGGAAAACACACCAAATGCCATGAGATTTTCTGATAAAATCACAGACATCAGTGAGACTGGATGAAATACGACACTTCCCAGAGTTTGCCCTAGATACCAAATGCAAATCAAAGCTAAGTGAGCTCTGAAACTTGAAGTGGATGCAGCTCCTCACTGATTTCATCTGGAGCAGTGGGTGCTCAAAAACCTGATGCAAGATATTTAGTTCCTTCAGTAAAAATAAGGGCCTGAGTGTCTCACATCAAATGAACCTTGTGTGATGAATCCCCCAGCTCTCTCAGCATATGCCCAGCCAACAGGAGAAGAGCAGCAAAGCAGGAAACCACTTGAAACTGGTTTTTAGAGAAAAACTGGCTGAGTGAGGCAGGAGAGGGGCTGTGCCCCCACAGTGAGCTGCCTGCACTGGTCCCTGGGGGGACAGAGGAGCCCCTCAAGCAGATGCTGCCTGAGCAGGTGCTCACAGTGAACACTTTCCATCACTCACACAGTTCTTCAGAAGAATAACAACATGACAGAGTTTTTCTGCTAAAACAGGGCTTTTGTGTCCCTTGCAGAGCTCTCAATTGCTCCAGCAGAGCAGATACCAGGATAATCTGTGTGGAGAATGGCTTAGGGCAGGTCAAGCAGGGTACTAAATACCAGGAAAAGGGGCTGCCAAACCCTAATCCTGCTATGAGGAACCAGTTCTCTACCAGTTATAAGCAATTAGTTCACGCACATATAGAGGCCATGCTCAAAATACTTAGTTTGTACTTAAAAGCTGGCATTTGGTTGCCTGGAGGCTAAAATAGGGTTTATTGTGGACATAACTTTGCACAGGTCACAGAATGGTTTGGGTTGGAAGAGACCTTAAAGACCATGGGCAAGGACACCTTCCACTAGCCCAGGCTGCTCCAAGCCCTGGCCAACCTGGCCTTGAACAATTCCAGAGATGGGGCAGCCACAGCTTTTCCAGCCAAGCTGTGCCAGGGCCTGCCCACCCTCCCAGAGAAGAATTTCTTCCAGTGAAGAGCATTTCTGGGCACACTGCAATCCAATGAGTCCTGGTACCCAAAGGTCCTAAGATGCAAACACTTAGCTTTCTAAGGAGGAAGTGCTCTAAGAATCCAAGAGGAATTTGCCTAAATAATTCCCTTTTTTCACTGGTTTTCTATCACCAGGAGAAAGCAATGGTGTACCAGAAATATCCCAGTAACCTGGCCAAGCAGGAGCATCCAAAAGCCTCATCCCATGTGGGCTTTGCAATTTGCTGCTCATTTATTTGGAAACAAAGCGTGTCTTCAGGGTTGTTGAGTCCTTCTGCCAGGTGTTCCACTGTGTCCTGCAGCTCCATCACTCAGCCCGTGCCACCGAGACAACGGCGATGCGCCCATTGCACTTTACAACATTCATATTTAGAACAGCAAACCATTCATCATAGTCATTAGGTGTCTTTGACACTGTTCAAAGAGATGATGGAGATAAAATAAAGCCAGCAGCTTCCTCTATTACCCAGAAAACAACCAGTGAGAAGTAATAATATACTGCAAACCACAGAGGAACTGCAGTTTTCTGCTGCATGGACTTGGTCCTGAGGAAAAGGTCTCTGTCTTGCTTCATGTTCCTTTGTTACTTCAAAAAAAATGAAGGTAGCAAAATCCATGGATAAATTAAACAAGGCAGCAGCTCTCCAAACACTGAATTGCGCCAGCAGCCTTAATCAGATCTCGCAGCCTGACTGTGAAAATTGGGGCCTTTAATTTGTGAGTTATGGTAACTTGCTGGTGTTTATTAACCTTGCACACTCAAATTCTAGGTTTCACAGCACTGTACATCATCGTGCCATTCCTGCTGGAGAGCTTTGCTAAAGTGCTGATTTCAAAACATTCCTGCTTCCTCAGGAACACCATGGGCTTTCCTAGGAAGGACTCGACCAAAAAATCCACACATTTCGAAGTTGTGTGGGTCTCCCTCCGAACTTGGTAATTATCTAAGAGCTTCCCCTACGTGAAGCACGAAGGAATAGTGCAGTAATTGCCTTAAATGCTAAATCCTGGAGGAATTCAGGCTCCTACAGACAGATCTTCCCTCCTCTCCTTGGTGGCTGTTTCTACGTGGTGCTTAAATGGCAGTAATGACCGAGCTATGCTGCTACACACTGTTGCTTGGTTAACTCAGGAGCTCCTGGCCCCGGAAAGGAACTCCTTAACTTTGGCTACAACATAAAAACAGGATGCTGAAAGGATTCCAGACAATCTTAGTCCTGATGCTGCAAATCAGGTTTCAGAAGAGCCTGTGCTGAAGGCATCAATACGCATCCATATCCAGGTTTCATGGAGCAAGGCAGCAGCAATACAGACCTAGGCAATGGTCTGCAGACATTAAACCCCAAAGTTTTAGTCTGATTTCATTAGAGTTGCTGATGTATCTGGGGAAAAGGTAGAAAAGCTTTTGGGTCCACAACCCCCTCATCAAAGCTGGCAGAGGTTACAAGTCAGGCATGTGCTTGACTGCTCCGGCACCAACTCAAGGCCACTGCTCTGCAACTGCTCCCTTAATTCTGTCACCATTCGCTCCTGTCTCCCACTGCTGAAGGTGCTAAAGGAGGGCCCTGCTGGCTGCAACGTGTGGTTATCTAGAAGAGTCTTCACACTTAAATCATAAAGAAACTATTTCCTCTGAATACAGGCAGTTGATTACTACCACAGGCCTTCAAACACATGGTGAATAAAAGGCTTGGATCACCTAAATCAAATGTGCTGCCTCACTTTAGTTTAATGAAATCATCAGTACATCATTTAATACCTCATCAGTAAGTATTGAAGCCTCCTTTTTAATTCAGGGGTTATTTTAAACCTGCCAGTTGAAGTTTACTTTTGCTTTTTCCTATGACTATTTCAGACTCAATGCCTGAAATATGCCAGTTATTAAAATGATGGCAGGGCAGATATAAAAGGACAGCAGGGCAGACATGAACACACAAACACGTGCAAGGAATACACACAAATGGGCAGTTAAACCAGCAGAATACACTCCACACCCTTGCCCCAGTCTCCATGGCTTCCTGTTGCTTGTGCCCCTGTGTAGGGTATCTACATGTCTTGGGAGGGGGGGAATGCAGAGCTCAGGGTTTCCAATTCTAATCATTCTTGCTGTTCACACTTCAGTGTGGTGTTTGGTTGCCACAAAAGATTTGGTGATATCCCAGTTAAACCTGCTAAGTGAACAGATTATTTACTTCCCTGTGATTTTTGTCAAGTGTTGATTAAATTAGGAGATATTACTGGCTTCATCTTTACATCTGCTCCTGCCATTTCAATTACTGAACCCTCCTCAATCAACACAGATGTGTCAAACTGTTCTTCCTGTAGGCTGTGCCCGAGAAATTGAGAAAGCAGATTGGATGTATGTTGCCCACTGGTATATTCCCTGCCTTAATCCCAAATCCAGACTCAGTTTTGCATCCCACACCCATCCTCAATGACTCTGCACTGCTATCAAAGCTAATGAAGGGAAGTGAATTCATTTTTCAGCTCTCCATAAAAACTTAGTATCTTGTCTAATTGTATTATACAGTGACAGATGAACACATGACCCCCTGACATTTTAGTTTGCCACCCATAAATCCACAGAAGAGATCCCACTCTCGTTTAGTTCATTTGATTCAGATTTCAAGTTGCTTTGCTGAATGATGCCTTTCAAAATTAACTGTTGGCATGCTACATCAAATTTATTTTCCTTGTGCCTAGTGCAAAAACTCTGGAACTACTGTATAGGAGGCAGAGATAGGAGTTACTTGAGTAATGAAATGATGAAAGAGAACGAAATGAGAGATCCTTGGTGAAATCACTGGAAGCCACGAGCAGAAACCCTCCTCCGACGGGAGCCAAGGCTGTGATTGGAAGCTGTCCATTAAGTGACCTCATTAGTAGCAGAAAGGAAAAGGTCACAAAGAGCTAGATGAACAATATTAATTGAGATTGATGTTTTAATATGTTTTCCACTCAAAATTTATCCCCAGTTATAGCCACTATCTGCTTACGTAGAAATTCCCCATTATTGTCAGACATCCACACTCCCAACTCACCCTGCCTCCTGCACACTCCGACCAGCTGCACTTGCCCAAATCCTTAGGTGATTGACAGTGATGTTTAACTCTATTTCATCCTTATTTTCAGCCCTGAAAATTACCCAGAAGTGCCCTTTGCTTTTATGTCCCTTTCTCTGAGGGTTGCTGGACCACCCATAGGGACTTTTAACACTAATGTTTCCCTCTGCTCTTCCCATGGCAGGTGCCTGGCCTGGGAGTGCCACCACCAGCTTCATTCTGCTTTATGGTTTTAAACACACAGGGGTTGGAGGAGTTTTGGTGGGGTTTTTCCAAAAGTCCCTCTGGGTTTCTTGCTTAATATCTTGCTCCTTTTATCCTGGATTTACAAATCCCACCATATTTCCAGTAATAAAACTGCACTGCTCAACCTATCTCCTTCCTTTATTTCAGAGATGCTATTTGGATGGTCATTTCATCCCACAATCCTTTTTCTCATCACCCATTAGTTCTCTCAACACAAAAATAAACCTCAAATTGACTGACCTACTGATACATTCCCATCATACAAGTAATCTCAGGGAAATCCTGCCCATTGAGGGTGGTAACAGCAGGTTCCACCACCTGTAGTTCATGGAAATTTGGGATACTGAGGTGCACCCAACCTGTACCTCCAGCCTGAAGCCTTTGGGACTAGAAGGGGCAGCCCTTGGGAGAAAACTTCACTGCCTGCAGTGGCCTCGTGGATCTGCAAAGACGGATCTGCAGGGAAAACGTCCTTTTCATTTGGCTAAAGGAGATTAAGTTTGCTGCTTGCTGTGTTTTATCCTGTCAAATCGAGCTGTCTACAGTGCTTATCAGGCAAAGCAATAGAGCTGCGAGATAAAAAGCACATTTTCCAAGCATAACAGGAGTTGTACAGTGCAGCCTCACCCACCTTCATTCCCCCACCTCACCAGCAAGTGATTTTTGGAACTGAAAGAGAGAAAACCACAATAGGTTTTCAGTCAGCTCAGAAATACTCCCCCTCCATGCATTTTGAGAGGTCTGGCACAACTGGATGCTCACTGATACTTGGCCAGATGTGCCAAGTTATTTAAGCCATTATTGCTTTAAGGCCATGAAAGAGAGATTAGAGCAGCCCTTCCAGTGATGAAAGAGCTGTATCAATGACCACTCTACTCATCCCAAACTGCACAGCCAAGGGCAGCAAGCTCTGTGATTTACAGACAGAAAACAGTGAGGGGTTAAGCAGATGGTCCAAAACCTCTGTGCAAGATGGTACCAGAGCAGGGATGAAGGGCCAAAAACGTATTTGACACCATCCTACCAAGTAACACCAATTTGATCAAGCATCATATCAAGGGGATGGAGTGTGCAAAGGGAAGCTGGAAATCAAAAAGAAAAGAAAAGAAAAGGAGGGGGGAAATGGCCTTCTCCATTGATTTGGCACAAAAGGCTGCATGGCTGGAGAGAAGCACAGGTAGCCAAACTGCAGAATCCACCAGGGAGGAAGGGACATGCTCCTTATTAGGATATAATCACGTTTGATTATGTTATTGATTGTGCCCTCTCATTGTCATCATTATATTATTTCATTTCACCCATTACATTCCCTGTTTGCTCTACCACCACACAATAACAAGAGGGTCTTGTCATCATTAGTGATACATCCTCCTCTTGAAAACAAATGGATTTCCCTTTCGGTCAGCAGCCTATGAGTCATTCAGAGAAGCAATAAGGTGACCTCCAAGGTTTTTCCCAGTTAAACCAGTCTGTCCCACACACAGCAGATGTGTCCTCTGAGCACCAGGACAGCAGCAGCTGTGATGAGTTTTCCTGTAGAGACTCAAATACCCTCCAATCAAATTGGGAAGTTGCATCACAAAACCCACAGTGCAAAGCCTGGGTAAGTCCTTCTGACATCCCACCTCGTGGTGCCTTGCTGCTCCAGCAGGTTTTAAAACATCCTAATTACACCCAGACTGTGCAGATCTATCTAACAGACAAAAGCAGCTTGGAGTTTGCAAGCAGGAACATATTCAGGAGGATGTTGCTTTTAAACTAATGGGCTTTGTAGCTCTCCCAGGTCAAGGCAGAGCCAACTGCTGTGATGCAGAAACAGAAGAAGCCACATTAGCCAAGGCACTGCAGGGCTTTCCATATTCCAGCATTAGAATAAAAATAATGTGCTAGAAAATGCTGTTTTGTAGCAGATTGGACAGCACAGCAATTCCTGACACAGCGCGGGATCAAAGCCCAATTCTATAGCATTAATTATGCAAACACCCATCAGATACATTTTGCTGGTTAAGGCAAAGAAAAATAACCAGATTGGTGTTGTTACAGTGTGAGGCAGCAAAACAGACTGTGCAAACAGTTAAAGTCATTCGTGCAGTTAACCTGCACAGACACTCCTGCCATACCTGCCTTTTCTTGCACCAGTCTCCTCAAATGTGAGAAAACACGGTGCTCACACACAAGTCCATGTCAAACGTGGTGACAGTCCGGAGCTGTCTGTCACTCCGTGTCACCCAGGCTTCTGCCTCGAGCACTTTTCCCCCCATGATGTTTTGGACTCACTATGAAGCTCCCATTTGGAGCTCTGTCCAATTCCATAAGTGCTGCCCAAGACCACCTCTGCTTGTCAGGTTTTAATTGCATTGCCAGACAATAATTACAGCTCTCTCGCAACTCTCTGCTCTCTGGGCTATTCCATGCCCAAATCAAGCTTTCTTACAAGAGCCTCTAATACCCACAAAATATTTCCAGCCAGTTCCCCAGCCTGGGCTCACTCACAAATACCTCCAGCTGTTCCCTTGTTTAGGGGTTTTGTTTCAAAAGGCATTACTCAGATCTCTCATTTTTCTAAAGAGCACAACAACGAGGTTTCTATCCCAGGATTCCCAGTTATCCTCCTTTGCCCGAGGCAGCCAAATGCTGTAACACCACCAAGAGCTTCCCAACCAGTCTGTGCCAGAATCCAGCTGCCTCCTGGCTGCCCTATTTCATGACACCTATGGAGAAAGCATTGTTTAAAACCTCTGTTATCGTCCCTGGTGTACCCAGATTTCTTTCTAATGCAGCTTTTTACCCATCTATTCTTCTCCTCATGGAGCTGGTTGTTTAACCCAGGTTACACACACTGTCAGCAATCACAGAAAGCCAAGGAGCTGGAAAAATCATGGAATAGTTTGGATTAAAAGAGATCTTAAGGACCATCTTGTTCCACCCCCTGCCACGGGCAGGGACACCTTCCACTAGCCCAGGGTGCTCCAAGCCCCATCCAGCCTGGCCTTGGACACTTCCAGGGATCCAGGGGCAGCCACAGCTTCTCT
>JAWWEE010000052.1:2965543-3016785 GCA_035221455.1 Xenops minutus | reverse complement strand
GATCCAGGGGCAGCCACAGCTTCTCTGCCCAACCTGTGCCAGGGCCTGCCCACCCTCACAGGGAGGAATTTCTTCCCGATATCTAACCTAAATTTACCCTTCTTCAGCTAAAGGCCATTTCTCCTTGTGCTATCCCTCCAGGCCCCTGTCCAAAGTCCCTCTCCAGCTCTCTTGGAGCTCCTTTAGGCACTTGAAGGTGCTCTAAGGTCTCCCTGGATCCTTCTCTTCACCAGGTGCAGCAGCCCCAACTTTCTCAGCCTGTCAGCAGAATTTTCTGTGCCCATACTGTCCACCTTTGCCAATTTTAGTGATTATATGATGATAATGAACCCAAGAGGCTGCTTATTTTAGAGAGTCACCCAAAGCACAAGAGGTCTGACTTCACCCACAAGTCCAGCTCTCTTTCTTTCAAAGTCATAACAAAACCATGAGCTGTCTGCACCAGCCTTTAACATCTGGAAGAACAAGTGGGACCTGGGGTTTTAACATCTGTATGTTTAAGTGTAAATATTACTAAAATAAATGTTTGCACAAAAATAATGATATCTAGCAAGTAGAAATACTATAAACATTTAAAAACTATTGACTTCAGCCTTGATCCAGACAGACTGAAACTGTTATTTCTATATTGCATCAACATTTGACCATCAACCCTACTTAGTTATAAGTGACCATGTTTTAAAAATGGCAAGAACCAATCCTGTCGATATACTTGCAGCAATTAACGAGCTCTCCAGAGCTCTGCTGTCCCAGAAGAAGGTCTCCTGCTGAAGAGCATCCTTGGCAGGACCAAGGGATTTTGCTTTACACACCAGAAGGCAGCAGAGCAGAGGGGGAAGCACAGCACATGGCCATGAGCAGGTTCAGGCAGCAGAGTCAGAGTCACCCTCCACCCCAAGATTTTCAGCACCACCACCTCTCTAAGAGAAATGTTGTCTAAATGCCGCAAAAATATATCCCAGCAAAGTTCACTCCTGCTTTCATTTCTTTTATTGATCCTGAAATGAGACCACTAATCACCATGTGCAGCTCCACGAAGGCCCCTCCTTCCCTGGCCATGCTGCTGGTGGCTCCTGTGGAGTGGGGGCTTCCCACGAGAAGCAGGCACAGTGCCCTGCCCATGCTGGGCTCCCAGCTCTGCCCAGCAGGGCTACCTGTTCTGCAGCCAGCAAAACACACAGATGGAGCACAGCCTACCCCCAGAGAGCAAAAGGGGTTCTACTGCAGCCCCTTCTCCAGTGACCACCCACAGGTTTGTTCTCTGTCCTTCATGTGCCTGTCTTTAAGTAGGAATATATGGCCATAGTCCTATTATTCTGCTCAAAGCCAAACCGCTGATGCCGCTTTATTTCTTCCAGCCCAAAGCAACACCACAGAGAGCCAAGCTATCCCCATCTCCCTGTTCCCACCACACAAAAGACCACAGAGGACACATCACCTTCTCTTTACGGCTTCCACAATGAACACGCAGAATTGCTCAGCTCTGAAAATCCTTTTTTTTCCCCTTCAGTTTTAATGCTGCCTTATGGGCCCTTTGTTCACTGTGAAACAACCTGCTGCCGAGTTTTGCTGCTTTTCATCCTCTGCTTCTGTAATTAGCAAAACTTTGTGGCCAAAGCCCCTGTTTTACACAAAGCACCTGCATTTCCCCTCACTGGAAGCAGCAGCTTCCTAGCTGGAATGCAAGCACCTGCCTCTTGAAGCTCAGTAATCCCACTAATTGGCTCCTCCTCTCCATTTTGCCTCTAAATATGCATTTTGTAGGGTGAAAAGAAGTGCTGCCACCTGCTACCGCTTTTTTTTTCATCACTCCTAGTGGATTACTTCTCCATGTTTATCCAGGGCAGAGAAGCTGTTCTCCCTCCAGGTTCATTCTCCACGAGTGTCATGTAATGGGTCTCGGTGCTGGCAGGAGGGACACGTGTGGTCCCAGAGCAGCTTCCTGGGCTGACCTGCAGCTGCCGACACGTTGGGCATTTGCAAAGCCTTTAATTATGCCCCTTTCACTGTAGCAGTCGAGCGCTGCCTCTGAGCACGTAATATATTATCTTAGTAGGCTGCCACGAGAGATCTCTTGGAAATATAATTTAATTCATGAGCTCAAATAGGTGCATGCTATTTATATTATAACTTACAGCTTTCATAACGTTGGAGTAGTCCACAGAATTTGGGAGCTGCTCCTTCACTGGCTTTCCATGAATGTTTGTGGTCACCAGGACTATTTGTGTTGCTGATGATGCAAACAAAACAAAAGCCATAAGCATATTCTTCAGAAATTTCAAACACCTCATGAAAGCTTTTAAATGAAAAGGTGTGGACTCATGAGATGTGTCCATGGGACAAGAAGGACAGGGAACAGAAAATAAATCTCAGCCACAAAACATTTCATTTTAAACAAGATTTCTAAAGGACTTGGTGACTCTCCATCATGCTAAGGTTACATATTATGTTATTGAAGTGAAATACCCAGTTTGCAACCGAGTTTTTTAATAATAAATGCAAGTGGCAAGAGAGCTATTGATAATTCTGGCACCAAAACACTAATTGATGTTGCCTGCAGGCACACAGTCCTCACTGCTTCAGGCAATCACTTTGGGTTGAATTTAGATATTCTCCCTTATTTCTAGATGGAACACAGAGAACATTTTAGCTGCAGAAGTGAGTTTAAAGGCAAAACATGGAACTTGTTAAGAGTTATTAGCATAATTTTGAAGGATTCTTGGGTTTCTGCCTGTTGAGTTTTGCGTTATTTGGGGCTCAGCCATCAGCAAACTGCTGAACAAGGTGTTTACCAACATCCTCCTCGGTGGGTTCTGCCAGGCTGGCGTGACCTGAGAAGGGCAGGAACGTAGCAAGGGGACATTACACCAACAAAGGCCAAGGAAACACACTTTGCTAAATACAAAGGGACTGAGGCATGAGATAGAAAGCTCAATTATGCATGAGAGAGACATTTCTCAGAAGTGTCAGCGGCTCAGTCTCCTGAAACTTCCCCAAAAATGTGGTTTGGCACTCACAGGCCCCTATCACTTCTTGACTCCTGAATATCTTTTCCAAATCTTTACTTCCCTCCCTGCCTCCAGAATACCAGATGCCTTCCAAGACAGCACCTCTTGCTGCTCAAAGCCATCCCTTCATGAATACTTAAGAACATCACATCTGTGAGTCTGCTGTAGAGGTAAACCTTACTTCTTTAAAGAAATCCGTTTTAAAAATCATCAGCATTTACCAAAATCTGTTCCCCCTCTAGAATGGGCTCTCTAATAAACTCCAGCCACTAAAGACTCCAGGCTAGTATGTCATCTCTTTTCCATGACCTTCATCTAACTTCAGCTCTCATACACCGAGCGGGAGTGAGTTATTTTGATTAACGATGATTGCCTCTTTGTCAGCTCAGTAAATCAACTAAAATAAGAAACTCATACCTTGAAAGATTTAGAGGAAGTTGCTGCCAAGTATTTTTATAAGGTCTTTATTCACTCCTCACTGTGGGCTCCACTCTCAAATGTGCCACAATAAAACCCTTTGGGCTCTCAACTCCCCTCCCTCCTCCTGCAAACGTTGCATTTTTCCATGTTTTCAGTGGAGCTGATACATCCACAGAGCTGTAGGGCTGGTTTATTTGCTTGTTAGTGCAGAGTCATCACTGATCCTATACACAGTGTAAGCACAGCAGGAAGATCTGGGGTGGCAGTAACTCCGGCTTTGACAGGAAGGGCTGTGTTAACAACCATTGAAGGGTTGCCAAGCTGGGTCAAAGGACTTTATATAGAGTTGCCAGGGGAGGAGAACCTCAATCCATGCCAGTCTGACAGGCAAGGGGGAATGGCTTCAAAGTGAGAGCGGGTTTAGATTAAACACAAGGAAGAAATTTTTGCCTGTGAGGGTGGGCAGGCCCTGGCACAGGATGCCCAGAGAAGCTGTGGCTGCCCCATCCCTGAAAGCCTTCAGGGCCAGGCTGGAAGCAGCTTGGACCAACCTGACATAGTGGAAGGGCAGGGACATTGGAACATGAGGGTCTTTAGGGTCTCTTCCCACCACAGCCCCCTTGTCAGGGCTTCACCACTCTCACAGGGAAGAATTTCCTCCTTAAATCTGATCTAAATGTTTCTCTTTTTCTAAACATCTCTATTCAGTCCCCTGCCAGCAGCTGAAGTGTCAAAGAGGGATGGATGGGGCACGTCAAATACTTTTTCCAACCTCAATGACTGCACAACTCTCTGTTGGACATGGCTGGCTCTGGGGCAGTGATGGCCTTGCAGCTTTACCCCTGCATTAAGGGTAAGATCTCCTGCCACCATCTCAGCAACAAGTCAAAACAGACACCTTTGATGGCTCTGGTTCCACTCCCCAGGACTGCAGGGGCAGAGGATCAAACCACCAGTTTATGCTGATGAAAGAGTGGAAAAGCATCTTATTGCTTCCTGGCCTCCTTGTATTTAAGCATGAGGATGGGGATCCCAGAGATTTGCCATGGAAAAAGGGAAGGCAAGGGGCAGAAGAGAAGAAGGGTCTCTTAGAGATGAGTCTGTGCCCACTGCACCCCGTCAGCTCAACCACCAAAGGAAGAAGAGCAGAAAGTTCTCAGCAAAGCAAAAACACTGAAACCAGGATCTGCACCTTAAATATGACTCAAATAGAGCTGAGCATTCATTGCTATGGATTTCACACTGTCTTTCAACAGGCAGTCAGAAAAAAATGAAGCTCCTGTACTCTGAAAAAGCAAAGTCAGACACAAACAACCGTTTTCATGTAAAATCTTAGTGGCTTGAGCCAATATAAGACAAGCATCAGCCACAGATGTTAGTAAAGGACATCTCAGTGTTGTGTTCTCTGTGCATTCTGCAGCCTAAGTACACTGTCTTCATTATTAGTAACTTGCAAACTGAATAGTGACAGATTAAGACAGTTGTTATTATTTTACTGTAGGTCTTTTGCAATGTAAGTCAAAAGCAAGTGGATAAAAAGAAAAACAAAAATGCTGAGATGAGTAGAGATTGCTGTGAACACGAAAATGAAAGATAAACTATTTCAGAAAAACAGACATTCCTCTCACTCCCATTATGCCAAAATTAATGGAGACTGACATAATTTGGAAGGGAAAGGGAAACAATTGGGGAATATTAATTGGGGCACACATCAGGCAGTGATTTTGAATTCCTCTATGCCCAAAGACAGAGAGGAAAAAAGCTGCTGTATTCTCGCAGCCTCTGGCAGTCTGGGGGCAGAAAGGGAAGGCTGTGCTGGAAAGAGGAGCCAGAGCTCTCCTGCAGTCAGCTGGAGCCCATTTGCAAAGGGGGCAGCACTCCAGTTTTTGGGGGCAGCACTGTGCATGTGTAGTTTTTTCTTTATTTTTTTTCCTTTAAGCTGAAAAATGAGGATCTTTTGACTTCTCCCAGTCTACTTACCCTGGCTTCACAACTCACCCACTTTACAGAAGCATTTCCTTCTACCTCTTAACCTGAATGCTGGAATATTATAAAATATATCAGAGTCCTAGAGCAAGTGTCTTTTTAAACCATTGCAGAAAAACAAATTTGGATGCTGGGAAGGTAATTCAAAAAGAAAATCTTACTTTTCTGGCTTTCACACAGCACAGATATTCTTTTTCCCTATAGCCATTTCTATGGAGATTTCTCATGCATAAATAAGCATTAACCACTAATTCTCAGTGTGAAAAGTATCAAAGAAGAAACAAGGAAGATGGCCAGTGGGCCTCAGTGAATCACATGGTACTTATATGAGCTTATCATTAATTTTTGGATATTAGTAAACAGCTGCAAGAGATCCTGCTAACTGCTCCACATGACAGCCAGCCTCCCTGAACCCATCCTTTCCCAAACTCAGCGGGCCAGGAAGGAGAGCAAGAGCTACAGTCATGCTAAAACAAGGCACTGCATCAGCATGAAGCAGTTCAGCTCTGAGGCTACATCATCAAATCGGAATATTCTATGATATACAAACACTTCTCACGTTATTTTCCTTGATCACTTCATGGTCTTGCTTATAAAAGCACCTTTTGACAAATGGAAGGTGTTGGACGTGCCCTCAAGCCAAGAGGGATCATTTGTCAGATAGTTTGTGCAGATTCCATTTGCACAGGATATTTAAATGTTTATTCTATGGGGGGTAGAAAACTGAAAGGAGTGAGGCTCCCAGACCCTGGGGCTGCTCTTCCCTCCTTGTGCCAGAGTGGAGTGATCCAGCTCTTCTTCAACATCTCCCCCATGTGGCACCGATAATGTTCACAGCACATGGTTCATCCCCAACGAGCAGCAACAGGCTGCCAGGGCTGCTCAGAAGTGGGAAGACTTTGCTGTAAATTCACCCTTTACTGGGCACCAACTTTCTCATGGTTTAAATTCACAGGCTCCTTTCTCCTGGCTCCACCCCACGTGTCATTCCAAGGTGCTGTGCTTTCCCCTTCCATAGAAATATTGTATCTTTGAAAGATCAGGTAACTTCTCTTTGTGAGCTCTACTTACTTGGGATACATACTCAGAGCCTCCACATTTCGGAGTGTGAGTGTCGTGCACTTGAAGTCTAATCTGAGTTGGGTGACCGAGCAGCAAAACTGGATTTTCCATAAAAGCCAGGCCCCACACACTGCAGTGGAGGTTAAGTACAAAGAGCAGCTCAAAAGCTATCAGCATTTCAACAAAATAGTTAATTAAATTCATATAGCAAAAGAAAAAAATCATAGTTTCCTCATAATGAGAATTTTCCTGCAACAGTTTACTCACAAAAAGAGGGGCTAATTGCACTTAATATTAAAGTAGCATACTTTTGCTTTTAGCCTGATCACTAAGCAGCCAAGTTACCAGAAGAACACAGGTTATCCAGCAATTATCACACAAACACGTCTGAGACTGAATTCTGACACTGCACCATTAAAATCCAGGGAGATTTTCCCAAGAGTCCCATGACAGGAATGCTAAGGATATAAAAACTGACATATGATTATGTGTTAATTGGTCCCAATCTCATTCGTGGTTCCAGTCCCACTCAAAGCCTTTTAATTCATGGAAGAGTTGGGCAGAAATGATAGCACCAATTATTGCTAAGAGGTACCAAGGTGCATTACTTGATATTTATTATTAACAGCATCTTTTAAAGCAATTTTCATCCTAAGGATCTCAAAGCTTTTACACATTAATGAATGAAGAGCCTCACACGATCACTGGGAAGTAGGCAAATATTATTCCCAACTCACAGATGAATGAGGAAGATGGGAATTAAATTACATCCTTCAATTTATGCCCTGGATAAAAGACACCTTTTCCCACCAGGAAGAGCAGATCTCAAGTGGTGAGAGGGTCTTGCAACCAGTCCCTCCATCTCCTTGCTGGGAAAAATTTGAGTCCAGAGAAAATGTACGATTTGCCAAAGCTGTGTGCAAATGGCATGGGATGGAATGTATTTAGCACGGATGCTTCCCTAGGCAGGGGCTTAGACCACAACCTAGAAGGAGTTAAAGTCAACAGGATTACCACATCTGGACAAGATCTGTTGCCACGGTTAACTCGCATGGCTGTTCAGAATATTTCTGCAGGAATAACAGCCCAGCATTCTCTTTCAAAAACCAGCTCTTCCATTTGAATTTACTTTCCAAAACATGACAGCTTTTGCTTACAAAACTGGCTCCCTGCCCAGCATCCAAGGCAGGAATCCGGAGAAACAGCTTCATTTTTATCAAGCAAGTGCTTAAAGCAACAGTTGATGTACAGGGAAGGAACACAAACGCTCGCTCTGTCTCACAGAGCCATTAAATATTTATTGGTCTTTCAGAGACAAAAATACAAATGTAAAGCTTGGCTGGCTCCCACCTCCTGCTGGGCCCAGTTTTGGTGACCCCTGAGCTCCCAGGCTGGAGGGAGAGTGTGCAGCTTACCCAGGAGAAGGATGTGCTTTGTGCTGGAGCTCTCAGGCTTCCAGGTGGCTGGGGCCAGCAGCACAGCCCTGCTGCACGTCCCTCGAGGGCTTGGGGGTGTCCCAGCCTGTTTGTTAACTGCAAATGGAGCAAGAGACTCTCCAGGCACAAGAAAACACATTGAGGGGATAAAACACATTTTCCTAAGTCTTCAAATCTTGTGCTCCCTGAGTGAGGCTAACTGGGATTTTCTGTCTCATTTGTTGGCTGCACAATTGGGGTTTTCTTCTCCTTTTAACTGAAAAATCTGCATTGCTGATAAACTGCTGTGATAGCAGACACGCTGTGGTCTCCCCTAATTGCTTCTTCTCCATTTATGAAGATACTGATCGTTTCTCTCTCAAGAACTCTAATTAAAGCTTGCAGTGCTTTTACACAGACACCCTACTCAGGAATATACACCATGTCATAAGTGAGACAAAATTGTCATCTTTTCTTTGGTGTGCAACAGGACACTGCAAATGAAATGTTCTGTCCCGGGCCATCCGCTCGGAGGGACAAGGGCATTTTGTGAAGGAATCAGAAAAACTGCAATTTTGAAACTGTCTGGGTATGAGCTCACTTTGCAATATCCACTATCTGCAGAGATCTGCCTGCAGAGATCTCAGCTTCTTTATGAATTTTCTCTTTTAATCAGTCTTGGTTCCCCTCTGACTTAAAGAAGGTGTCTATCAGGTCTTCTCCCTTTCATATATACACACATACACATTTCTCTCTCTGAGTTGCTGCCATACAACTCCCAACTTGACCTCTCCACTGGCCACCCTCTCTCCTCTCCTGCTGACCTCCCCATCACAATGACAACATAAAAGTCAATACTAATTCATAAACAATTAAACACCAAACCTGTTGAGAACCTCACTCCTACACCCTTTAAGCACAAGCTTATGCTCTCCTCCTTATACAAGTGATTTTTTTTCCTTTGGTCTTTTACACTTGCAGGGTTGCAAATATTGAAAGCATTTCTGAGCTTTCAACAGCAATATCTTCTAACTCAGAGTAATGAGCTTTTTCCAGTTCCAAGAGAGAGCAAAGTAAGAAAGAGGGAGAATGAAATCAGAACCAACCCGATGTCACTGTGCTGAACCACCTTGTACCCAATGAATTACCATCAGTGCCTGTCTTACAGCAAATGTAATTTTGCTTTTCAGTACCATTAATGAGTGATATAAATATTTTTTTGCAGTGATGGTAGGCAACAGAACCCATCCTTTGCATGGTTCCAGCTCAGGTTTGTTCCCCTGAGGTGTGGGAAAAGCACAGATTGCTTCTAGGACAAAAGCTTCAGAAATTCAGCTTCTATTACTACAGGGGAAATCTTTCTCCAAGGCTGCAACTCCCATTTTTACCATCATTTTGCAAACTTCCTGATTTTGAGCCCTGGCTCAGAAAATTCACAGGTTTAAACACTCAGGGAAAAATGATCTTCAAATCTGGATTAGCTTTTCCTTCACAGGCAGTAGACACTCAAGGTAGATTGGTTTGAACTGTATGGGGATTCTGGCACCTTTGGTCATGCAAAGCCCTTTTTTCCCTCCATTTGTATGCTGTAAGAAAATTGTCTCTGTTACTTAACTCAATACTCAGTGGCATCACACCTTTCAGAGAGTCTCTCCCTTAACACTAAAAATGAAGGACAAAATCCAGTGAAACCCTCCTCATATGAATCAGTTATGGAATTTTTTGGGTTGGAAGGGACCTTATAGATCATCCAGTTCCCCCCCCACCCCAGTGTATTACAGGTGGCTAAAACCAAGTGATGAACAAGCAGAGAGCCCAAGCTATCCCCTCCAGGAGGGGCACAGCTCCTGTCAAGCCCTACCATTTGGGGTGGCTAACGATGCACAGAGCTGGGCTGACAAAGCCTGCATATTCCAGCTCGCCTATCTTAGGGTATCTCTGATCTGCCCTCATTATACAGCACATCGCTCTCCAAAATAAATTCAATTAATAGAGGCAGCCCACAAATCAATCCTTCCTCCTCTCCCAGACCACAGAGAGAGGCAGTGGTTTGTCAGGTACACATTTAGGGACAGGCTCGTGTAACACATGCTGATAAGACACAATGTGGTCCTTGACAAAGTCTGAGAGGTTCTGCCTTTTGTCTTCTCCCTCTTCAACACAAGCCAGGGTCTTTCTTGTTCTCTTTCAGACTCGACCAGAGGGATCATTGGAAGATGTGCTGCTGGCTTTGAAGAAGCTAAGAAGGTTCCTTCTTATGGAAATGGGATGGCAAGATTGAGGTTTAAAAACCCCACAACATGAAGAGCAGCAAGTTTGTTTTTTGGGCTTTCCTCTAAAAACATTGTGATTTTAACTGCAACTGTTTTCCAAGGCAAACCAGCTTATGGAATATGAACACTGAGATAAATGAACATCAAGATACATTAACATCAGTTTGCAGTTGCATTTTGATAATATTCCACAGCAGAGAATTCACACCATATCCATTTCTCCATCCTGCGAAACACATCGGTGGGGCCACAATGCGTTCAGAACTCAAATAATTTCATTTTATTGGAACACAGAGCAAACCTTCCCTTCCCTGTTCTTCCTGTTGATATTAATATGACTCGCTTGCGTGAAAATAAAGGTTGTGGGGCTTTGCTCCTGAAACTGTCTGCTAGAAGACTGAAAACCAGATGGTGAAAAGTGTTTAAGTAGCAAAGTATTGCAACAACATGGTTGGTTTTATACAACAGACCTCTGCAGAAAATAAGAACTATTTTTAAAGGTCAGCTGGGGAAATAGCACCACCCTGCCACTCGTTCTGCAGTGATTATCACCACCATCTCTGCAACAGCCTGCTCAGAACAACAACAGGGAATACTGAAGAAAAGATTATAATGGAAAAAGGGTTTAAGAAATTATTATTTTCTTCTGCTTAGAAGATGGAGGTTAATACAAAAAAGCTCAAGAGCTGGTGGGATGTTGAATGGCTGAATGTAAGTCATGCCAAGTAGGTTTTCCTTATTTCCAAAAACTGAAAGACTCTCCCCTTAAGTAATTTATTTGCAGGATGGTTAAGACAGCACAAATACTCAAATCTTTTCCAAAGAAAACCAGGACCAGAAATCCTCTGCCCAAACTGGTGTCAACCTCCAGCAACATCTACAGACCTGTCTGGGCAGACACCTGCTCAGGGTTCATCCCACTAGTCAGTGGGTGCTGGGGCCATTTGATCCACAGTCAAGTTAAAACAAAAGAGAAAAAAGAAACAAGAACACAAAAGAAAGCTGGAACATCAAATCTTAATGAAAAAATACTTGTAAATGTAAATTAAAGGATTCTTTCCCCTATGATTTTTGGGCAATAACCATCTCTTTTGTTAACAGCTGAGGTTAGGAGTACCCCCAGGCTGACTTTTGTGTTTCCCTATGAAAGAAATTAACCCTTGGCAGAGAAGCAATTGAATACTTGTGTCCTCACACTCTCCTGCTTAGATAGCAACTGAAATCCAAGCAAATTTAAGCCAGGTGCCTCCAAAACCTGATCTTGCTCTTAAGTCACTGTCTGTGGTATGATCACATTTGAAAAGTCCAATCCAGACTCAAAGATGGTCTCAAAGTCTCTTCACTCCTCCTGTAACAACACCTGGTGATAATCACAATACTGCTGGGAGAGGAACCAGAGAGATGAGATTTGTCCCACAGAACTTCAAATCCACTTGAAGTCAGTTAAACACTTCATGGCAGGAAGTATATGGACTGAACTTCCTGAAATCTTGGTTTTTGAGGGCAAGCTTCCAGCAAAATTGCATGTGTCCTTCATGTAAGGAAGAATATTCTCTGTCTAAGGCTGTTGCTGATGCCTGGATGCACCTTTTCTAGTCATTAGACAAATTCCTTGGGCCAACAGCAGGATTAGAGCTGATGCACATGACTCAACACTTGGGTGCTGTGTACACCTTCTGCTCCACGCCAGTCCAGTCTCTCACTACAGCAATTAAGAACACAAAGTTGACCAAAACCAACCAGAAAGTCATTTAGGCAAAGCTGGGGGGCAGTTTAAAGTTTGGAGGTGTAATGGATTCATGTCACGAGTGTCTCAGAAGCAATAAATCCTGCTTAGGGAAATGTCTAGGGGAAAAAACACTGCTAGGCTATAAAATTCCACCTCTGAGGATTATAGAACAGGCACAGAGCAAACATCCGTTCTGAGCATAATAGGACTGTCAGGAATGATTGACAACAGTGACAGTGTATCCCAGGCTGCTGTGTCCCTGCAACAGCATCGTGCACGGCGCTATCTGGAGGAGAGGAATTGTTTATTCACTCCTTTAGTCACCATGTGGAGGATGGAACATGGCATAGAGAATAAATGCATCTTTTCTTTCCATCTGCCTTTAGGCATCTGCTTTAGCTCAGTTAGTTGATCCAACCCATTCCTGCTCCGCCTCAGATCCCTCCCCCGTTCAGGTGGGATATGGCGATGATGGCTCACCAAGTGCTGCTCAGGGAAGGTGGTGCCTGAACCTGCTGCAAACCTGAAGCAAATACCAGAAATGAGCAACGTGGATGCAAAGGCCCAGCCCTCAGCTGGAGGGAGGGTGACGCTCCTTTTCACCAGCAATCCCCACACCCGCTGTTTTCGAGATAGGAACTCCTATCCAGGGTGTGGAACGGATGGAGACCACCAGGGTCAAGAGACCCTGCAGGCTGTAATGACTGTCATTAAATCACTGCTTTCCCTGGGCAGAATCTGAGCTGACAGCCTGTTGCTGAGAGGCTGCACACAGCTTCACACCTATCCCCACGTGCAGTGTAATGCCACTGATGGGGCTGACAGACCAGCAGCCCCTCGGCCAGCCCCCAGCACAGCCCCCAGCACCATTCATTCCCCCACCTCATCTGCTAGCAGGGACATTTCTCTAGGGAAGGAGGAGTGCAAAGTATGCAAGAAAATGCCCACTTCTCCATGGAAGGAACCCACTGGCATAGGGGGGACAAGAAGGTATTTTCCCCCCATTCAACAGCTCTTTCTCTACACTGTGTTTTACCCATAAGTGACCTCCAGCACGGCAAATTTGCCCTATAAAGCCATAGTCACTGCTACCACAGTTATTTGCACACCACCACCACAAACTGAGACATGAAAATCAGTGAAAAGCAGAGTAAACTGACAAAACAGATGGGGAAAAGAGGTTCTTCCAAGAAGCCAAGGGAGAAGTAAATACAGTTAATTAATGGACTGGGCTGATGCTCAGGAACACAGAGTCCACATTGTGACTATCAGAAAATACAGCTGTGAGTCCCTGGACAAGCTCCCCAGTGCCCTTGTGCTTTGGGTCCTGCCCTCCACACAGATGAGCCTCCTTGTCATTTTGTCTTCCCACCTTGCTGAGAATTCAGGGACCTGCCCCTCCAAAGGCAGATGCACATGGTCCCAGCAGTGCCCCCTCTAAAAACCCTCTGCATTTTTCAAAGTGGAAACCTGTGCTGATTGGTTTTGCGATTCATCTTAAGCCAAAGAATTGACTCAAAATCAAAGTTAGATCCATGGTGGATCCAAAACCTTTGCTTCAACCATATCTCCTGGTGTGTGTCCAGGCAGAGTTCTGAAAATGTGCCCAATTTCTTTCCATGCCAGAAGGGCAGCAGGCACAAGGCATCATCCCCCCACCATCGCTGCCTCTGCAAAGCAGATTCACAGTGGCAGAGAAGTGAGAAATCCCCATTACCTGTCCCCTCTAACCAGTCACTCCTGCTGGCTCAGCAGTCTAACAGATTTCTACCCAAAGATTCGAGCTGGATGTTCTTTCCTCACATTATCTTCCAGTTAAAATCAGGTCCATGCCAAGAGAGGGGAGTAAAAGGGCCACACTGGATTTCAACTTATCTTTGTACAGAGCCTCACACAATCAATACTGTTCAGAGCTGCAGGGCTCCATCTTTCCCTAAAACCACTAGCTGGGAAGCAAAGAGAGCAGGGAAGAGAAGGAAATAATTGCATTGGTGATGTTTCTTCCTCCTGTGTGATTAGAGCCACGGGGCATTCTGCAGTCAGGGTTAGCATGGATTTATATGCACACACTGGCAGGGATATTTCTGTTGATGTTCCTGCCACCCTCGTGTTTCTTTCATTCTTCAGAGGAGTTATTTTATGGAGGTTTTGATGTTTTGGCTTTTTTAATTGGATGTTATCACCTGTTTAGTTCTGTCCTTTTACTCACCACTACCACTTCCCACCTTGTCATTCTTCCAGCCTGAAAATCCCAGGCAAAAACCCATCCTGATCTTTCTGGGAAGGGTTCCAGATGCATCAGGAGGATGCAGGAGCACTTGACATTTCCCCATTGTTATTAGAGGCTGATTAGGAAATGCTATCACAGGCACTGATTAATATGCATTCAGGACAGCTGATAAGTAGGAAAGCAATTCTCAGGTGCTAAAAAAGAATTCCTGTGCAAGGGGATTATCAACAGGTACCATTTTGCCCCATATTGATTTTAATCTGCCTGCAAGCATCTGCCTTCTCTCATGCCTGACTATTCCAGATCCCTGGAAGTGTTCAAGGCCAGGTTGGACAGGGCTTGGAGCAACCTGGTCTAGTGGAAAGCGTCCCTGCCTGTGGCAGGGGGGTGGAATGAGATGAGCTTTAAGGTCTCTTCCAACTCAGAACATTCCAGGATTATATGCTCCTATTCCCATCTGCAGCACTCTCTGTGGGAGCGAATCCAAATGCACAATATAACCCTTCATGCTGTCCATTGGTTTGGGGTAAATGGAGCATAATCAGCTAAAGATGTACCAAAATGAGACCAACACCACCAACACAGAAATGAAATTCTGAGCACAGCTGTAGTGGTTTGCTCCCTGGGCACTCCACAGCCTCCAGAGCCTGGACAGGCTCCCTGCTCAAAAATGCCCAACATTAGAACACGTCTCACTAACAGCAGAGATTCACAGCCACTTCCCACATGCACCAAGATCCCTGTTAGCCAACATCATTAGGACCAAAGGTTTTGAAAGTGAGAGGAGCAGGTAAGAGAAGATAACCACCAGAGTCCACATGGGAGAATATGGGAATAAAACAGGAAATCCCCAATCCTAGAGGGCTCAGAAGAGCTCGGGACAGCCTCAGGCTTCCTTGGCCTGATTTCAGGACTTGCCAAAGAAGGTAGAGGAGACCATCCTGTCTCCAAAACAAGCCTCTCATACAAACTGCCATTTTTCATCCAGGCTTTGCAAATAAAGACCAAAAGGGAATATAAAAAGATAAATATAATGAATATTTCAAAGGGTGTTTTTTGCAGGCTGAAGGAAACACTGCAACGCAGCAGAGCTACAGAGAGAAAGATTTTATGTCGAAGTAGCAAAGGCACAAAGAAACATCTGCACATCCCTTCATGACTTTAAACTGGCATTTTAGAGCTTGGCTAAACCAACAGCTTAGTTGTGTGACTGGCACTTCTAAAACTGGCACACAGTCCAGATGCTTAGTGGAAAAATGATTTTCTTTTGCTAGTGCTGATGCTGGATTCCCATCAATTGGGTTTTTGCTGTATTTCCATCAGTGGGTACATTGCTGCATTTTCTCCTGAAATTAAGAGCGATTTTCAGCCCTAAATGCGAGACTCAGCTCTAGCACAAGCTGCACCCTCTGTGCACTGAGATGTCCTTCCCACAGCTGCAGATTTCAGAAGCCAAAGTCAGTTTTAAAGGAGCATCAGGGACTAATGTTCTCCACTGCTAAAAACACACATAAAGATAACAAGCTGCTCTGTATCTGTGCAATGTGCCCTCCTCATATTCTAACACATGGGAGTTTATTGAGTCCCTACCTGTGCATCCATCAGGAGGTGTCTCATCAGCATCATGGCGCTTTTCAGAGATTCCTTCTCACTGGGTAAAAAGGCATCTTCATCCTCATCTAGAGTTTTTGACTTGTTGACAATGAAATGGGAGATCTGGTCATTCAAGGAATGTAGTGATTCAACAGCTGTGGAGACAGAGAGGAAAGCAGAACAGGAATGAAACCATGCTGGAGGGAGCTGACATAATGTTCTCAGTTTGAGATGAGCACTGCCGAGCCCCAGCAGGTTCCCCTGCAGGAGAGCAGCAGGCACCTGGCTGCAGGCAGGCAGCAGTGGGTCTGACTTTTTTATCACTCCTAGACTGAAGCAGCATCTCTATCAGACATGTCAGCCCTGAAAGCCACCTCCCCAGCACTAATGCACAGGTATTGATCCATCCCATCCTTTCTGACCGCTGAAGAATTGAGGACAGATCACTCTTTTCATACTCTGAGACTGTGGCTGGAGCCCTAAGCCCACATACCCTTCCAGTAATACAAATGAACAGCAGAGCTCTCCTCCTCGAGCTGGTGCCTACCTTCCAGACTAACACTGCCTGGTACCTGGAGCCCTTCTCCCGGGCTTTCTGATTTTAAAGGAATTCAAAACAAACTAAATTCCTTTATCCTAAGTTATTCCAACCTCCTCATCTGAAGCAAGAGCTCTACATTGTCTGGTATTTCCTCCCTTACTCTTCTGAGTTGCTCTAACTCTGCTCTGGTGGAGCAGTATGTGGCACAGGAAGCACAGGGGGGCAAAATGCTTCTCATTTGTAATTCTCTAGGCTTAGAGAGATGCCAGAGAAATCAGGAGGAAAATTTCCCAGTTAGGAATGTGGGAAAAGCAGATCAGTATTGACTTGAGCTAATTTTTATAGGGATCTGCCACAGTGCTGCATTTAAACTCTGCTTAGCAAAACAAATCTTTTCCCATGAATACAATGGAAACTGTACTGGAAAATAAAACCCTCTGAGTCTTCCTCATGAAGTAAAAGAAGCATTTCCAAACCTCCAGCCTACACACAAAATTCAAACAAAGGAAGCCAAAAAGACCAAACAACTCCTGACACTGGTTTCTGTGTCAGTCTGTAGAACTGCTTCCAAAGGGTGCTTCTCATAAGCAGAAGAAAATGGATGGTTCTCATTTAAATCAAGAGAAATGTCCTGCCTTTTGCTCATGAAAAATCTAAGGGAGAAGGATAATGAGGCAAATCTTGCATCCCTCACAATGTTACAGCTCAAACATTTCTGCTAAGCAGCAGTTCCACTAACTCAGGCAAATAAGATTCTTTTTAAAGAAAAAAAAATTATGGACCTCAGATATAAATACAGATCCATTCAGTGGAGATTAAAAGATGCTTCTTGATCCCCTGAAGAGAAAATAAAAAAGACAAAAATGAAGCTGGCACTTTTCCCTGATGACTGTATCATTCCTCTCAGCGCCAGTGGCGCTGCAAGCAAGACAACCAGCTAACCAGAAATTAGAGCTACCCAAGTACTGCCATCATCCCAGTTCTTCCGATTCCAGTTTCACCATTTCCTCACTGTGAGCAACAATTGCAAGACGTGAAGGAACTGCAGCAACCCCCTTTTAGCGCTTTGGCATCCCCTGTGAGAGGAGAACAAATGGTCTGCGGGGAGGCAGCAGCTCTCCCTGCTGCTCCAGAGGTGATGGCCTGTGCTGGGGTGGTCAGCGAGGACCCTCTGCCACCCTCAGGAGCAAGAATGAGTCAGCAAAGTTGGTTTTTTGCAGGGCGAAATCACTGGAGCCTGAAGGATGTGCAGGGCAGAAAGGAAATTGCTTTCTGTCAGAGATGAGGGAAAAATTATACGGGCACCAAAAATTCATCCAAGGAAGAGGCTGAGCAATAAAGTTGTTCCAGGAGACCCCATTTGATACACTCCAGCTACTGCCCAGACGAGCACAAAATAAAATAAAGCATAGATAATACATCCTGAGATCTACTGACAAAAGTCAGCAGAGTCTAAAGGTAAGTCTTGCCAGAGGAGTGATTAAATGAAAGAGGGAGGATCCAGTGATAATGTCACCAAGGGGGGCTGTGCAAGGATCCCGGACTCATCTCCCCATGGCGGCACAGACGGAGAGAGGATGGCCAGGCTGGCCGTGGCTGTGAGCAGTCAGCACTCCCCACCCGAGATCTGCTCCCGGAGAGCCACATCCAGAAGCTGCTCTGTGGGCACAGACCCCTTGGGGACCCGTCCTGAGGGAGCCGCGCTCACAGCTCTGGGCTGCCAGGAAACCCCCTGGCTGAGGAGGCTCCCGGTGTGTCTGCAGACACAGCCATGGCTGGGGCGAAATGGTGCAACTCATTATTGCTTTGTGTCACCAAAGAGCCTCTCAAATAACATCTATTGGGAGGTTTTGCAGTAAGGAAAAAGAAAATACTCAAAGTACTTCAGGCTTTCCCTGCATGAGCTTTCCTCACGTCGTCTCCTCTGTCGCACCAGAGCCAGCCGTGGGGTTCGGTGACGTGCAGGGCTCCCCAAGCAGCTGAATGCC
This sequence comes from Xenops minutus, assembly GCA_035221455.1. NCBI lineage: Eukaryota > Metazoa > Chordata > Aves > Passeriformes > Furnariidae > Xenops > Xenops minutus. Next base: position 2,998,540 of record JAWWEE010000052.1, on the reverse strand, counting down.
TTTCAGCAGCTTCTATATCCTATAGAACCATATCACAATTTGGACTGGAAGGGATCTTAAAGACCATCCCATTCCAAACACCTGCCCTGGGCAGGGACACCTCCCACCAGCCCAGGTTGCTCCAAGCCCTGTCCAGCCTGGCCTTGGACACTGCCAAGGACGGGGCACCCACAGCCCCTCTGGGCTCCTGTGTCAGGGGCTGGCTCAATCTGAACCACCCTATCCATATTTTCCCCTGTTACTGCAAAGAAGAGACCTACAGCCTTTCCCTTCCTCTGTGGTCTTTAACTTGTTTCAAAGGAGGCATTCAATGAGCCCCCTAGCAGGAATAATTTACCAAACCATTAAGTGAAGGAAAAAATATGTGGTGTCTGCATTAAGGGCTCATTCACCTTTCAAGAAACACTATGAAGAGTCCATTACAGTAATTACTAACGAGCTGGCCTCTCTGGGCTCTAAATGCTTTGTGTGTAACTGGCAAGGCAAAGGGCTGCCTTCAGAGCTTCCCCAAATGCAAAAGAAAGCCATCAGACCAATAAATGGCACCAGAGTTCCAGAGGAAAACATGCTCAGCAATAAAGCTGGTGATTTTTCCAGCTTATTAGTTTCTCTTTACAAATCCAACCTTCTTGGAAATGAAAATGCCATCAAGAAGTGGAATCCTTTTAATAATCAAAATGGGCAAGTTTCTAAAAATCAAACTTTTTCACTGACATCTCTCTTATGGTGTAGAAGCTTCTTTCAAAGTTCGATTTTAAACTATTTCAATTAAAATGCCAATTTTACATGGTCCTTAAAAACATGGGTATGTTTTGAATCCAGCAACAACAAAATAAATTCTTTAAGTTCTCTTTACACTCTCTCTCCATATAAAAGCTCATACTTGAGCAGTAAAAGGATGGGAGTTTCAGAACCATCTACAAGGATAATGCTTATGTTCTCCTTGGAGAAACCACCTGTTGCTCAAAAACTCCAGTTTATGTATCCAAGATATTCCTGAACTGAGTAGGGAAAGAAGAGCTGTAGTATTTTAGTGTATCTTTCTGAGGACTTTTTTTTATGAACCCTTTGTAAAGGACTTTCCTTCTTTGCCTCAGTCTCTTCAGCTCTAAATCACACCTAATGCCTCACAGTAGCAAGATGAAGTTCACATGAATTTGGGCAAAATTTTAAAAATGAAAAGGCTCGGTGCTTCCTCTCACTAAAATACTGTCAGGATTATTTAGAAAATAAAAAGAATTGTTCTCTTTGCGTAAAATCTCACTAGAGCTACATGAATATCATCAAGCTGAAGAAGTGATCCCATCCCTGAAAACTTGCCTATTCACCCCAGCTGTGTTAGTTAGACTAATAGATAATAAAATAAATATAATAAAAAATATCACTCACCCCAAAAGAAAAACTCCAAATTAATATAAATTCCTCTGTTATGTTTATGATTATGATGGGGAGACAGATCTGGACCAGAGAATGAAGCAGTTGCAATGGGGTCCTGCTACTTTCAGTAGTGCTTTGAGCCAAAAGAGCCCATGACTCCTCCAGCAAACTGGACTCCAACCTTCAGGGCTGTTTACAGAAATGTTTGAGATGCTCATTCCCTGGAGAGCTGCAAACTGCCAGTCCAGGAACAATGTGAAACTTGGAGAAACACAGCAGGCACGACGCCAAGCCAGCACATCCAACTTCTGCAAGGCAAACTCCATTGAAAGGTGCCAAAACCCAAAGAACCCTTCCCAAAGATGGACACAGCCCAGTGACACCCGGCTTTGCAGCTGCTGCTCTCTCCTTTCTCTTGGGTAATCATTTTTTTGTTGCCTCTTTAGCTGATTGTGCAACTATTATACTCCGCAAACAATAGCCACTTTATTTTGAGAAAAAGGAAGAGAACAACAGAAATTCCGTGTTCCAACACCGCGCCATCTAGCTGCTGTCAGCTGGCTCCTACTTTGCCTAAAATTGCCTCCAGGATCTTGGATGGGTCACCTAAATCCTTAACATTTCAACTTCCCATCTGTAAATACACATTTGGTACCCCATGGAAACATCATAAACCACAAAGGTGAGATGCCACCACTGGGGAGGGATTTGTTTGGCTTTTCACTGCTGTTCGGCTACAAATTAGGAGTTGTTCTGGGCATGCTTTAAGACTTTTAACAAGCAGCTCCTGGTGCAAACAGGATGCTCTGTCTCCTCGGTGTCAAAGGTGGAAGAAAACTCTTCCTAAAGGGGGTGTAACAAATCACAGGCTTTTCTGGGGTTTGAATGTACTGAAGTTGTTAAGAATAACTGAGCTTGGTCTGATTCCCACTAAACATCTGGAAGAGACTGAAGCTTTATGTATTGTTGTGAGTGTTGAGAGACCAATTAATACTGTCTGCTAATCTGCTGGGGTTGCAGTAATGAGAGAGGGTCACCAGAAATCCTGACAGAGGCTTAAAGAAACAAGATGTAAAAATCAAACAAATGGGGTTTGTTCACCTCAGCTCTTCAGGTCTTTCTTTCGCCCTTAAGATAGCACTTCTTGTAACCAGAAAATGTAGAAAATGAAAAAAAAATTAAAAAAACCCTCCTCCCCCCCAAAAAAACCCAAAAAATAACAACAAAAAAACCACTGAAATTATTTTGTCACATAAGAAAAACGTTAAGATTGTGAGACTTGCAATAAAGTCAGGAAAACTGGCAACCTGCAAATCTCTCTCTGCATGTGTCTATATTTGTTGTGTGCAGATAAAAGAGGGGATGTAGAGTATTGTTAAAGCAAGTATTTAAATTTCCTTGGGAGCTGTCTTCTTGAGCAACTCTGCTGCTTAAAACCTTAGATGTGACACTAACAAAACGCTGGGCTTAGCAATTCTATCTTAAAAGAAAAGAACCACAATATTGGCAGAGCATTAGAAAAAGCTGAAATTCAAACAGTGGGAACACAGGTTGGCAAAGCTCAGCTGAGTACGGCAGATCAGAGGGTCAAGTTTTATCAAGCACTCACACAAAAGCAGCTGTCTCAGGGAGCCTGGGAGGGGATTTGGATCCTGCAGCAGGTAAAGGTGATGCTGAGAACCTCCCCAGGTGCTCCACCTGCCCTGGCACCCACAGAGGAGCCCCACGCGCTCAGCTCTGCACGGGGAACTGCTGCACTCCTGCACTGCCCTCTCATCCCACACCCACTGATCCACACGTTCCTTTTGAACACTGAGAAATCCAGGCCTTCTTTCATTCATTTAAACTGTTCAGCTCAGGAGATAACGTCACCTATGGGTGTACAACACCCTGGATATTTTGGATTATTTGTCATTTATGCAGTTTCATCATTCCTGCCCAATTTTGACTTGTATCATATCCCCAACCTTATTTATGTGGACTCAAAATAGCTATATAGAAAATAAAGTTAAAATGAGACTATATTCAGCATTTAATAACCCTGCTATGATTATATCTTTGGAGCAAAATCTTCACATTGAAGACACTTAGTGCGTCATTTATTTTTATTGGCACAGAACTGAATAAACTCCTAAAGGAAAGCAGATTTTTCAGACTAGTATTTAAACTTATTATTTCTGTAAACTACATCTCTAAAATGTAACAAAAGAGTATTTTTAAAGGAATTTTATCCTGTGATCAACTCATCTGTATCTACAGCTTCAGACTTAATATTCCCTGTAAGTAAGAACAAGAAATCCAAGCAGCAGGTTTAGAAGCCGGGTCAGGGGAGGTTTACATTAGATAACAGGAACAATTTGTTCACTCCAAGGGTGGTCAGGCACTGGAACAGCTGCCCAGGGAAGTAGTGGAATCATCACTCCTGGAAATATTCAAAAAACACATAGATGTGGCACTTGGGGAAGTGCTCAAACAGGAAACATTTCAAACTCTTCTGGGTTCCTTTTCTTTGCACTGAAAAAAATCCAAGTTTTTAAAGGCACATCCATTGAAGTGCTTGGGTTAGAAAACAAGAAAGTCCTGCTGATGTTTAAGCCCATCCTCCTCTGCTGTTCAGGATGGCATTTCAATAGAACTCTGTGGGCACTTCCCATTTCTTTGCAGTTGCATTGTTTTCATTCTACCTGAGAATGAGCACTTGTCAAAATTATGACGCTTAGAGCAAAAAAAGAACAAGAAGAACACTCAATACTAATTACAGAGTATTCAAATGTTTGTCGTAGTTGGAATTACTGGTTTTTATTTATCAGGTTTTCTAGATGCTCCTGTTAAGGTGCTTCTAGCTCCGTTGCATCCAATGGAATGTGCAAGGGGGAGGCAGCACCTCCTCACTCTATTTCATGTAATAAAGTCTTATGTGACACGAACTGTATTTTTCTTGGTGGCCAGAGGGAAAATAATTTGTTTCTAAATTTCTCTCCCTGCAGAAGACAATGTCTCCTTTGTTTAGACTTTCCTAGGATTTGTGATTTTGCTTTGAACCTTGACTCCATGACCAGCCAATTTTCTATTTAAATTACTCACTCTGCATTTGTCAACATTACTGGTGGCATTTATTTCAGCAATTAGAAAGCAGTGAAAAACGCAAACATTCCTGTAGACAGGGATAACACATATTGTATTAACCTCCTTTCCTCACTTTCATCTGTAGCCTTTGCAGCAGGAGTGTTTGGCAAAGCAAAGAAATTAAACTTTAATAAAGGACAAGAGGACTACCTGTCCCCAGTATGGGACTGGGGAAGGAGCACTGGGCAGGCAGTACTTGGAGGGACTGGGATTTTCCAGCAGTCATGTTGTTCTGCCAAGTCCAAGCGAGGCACTCAGACTGCAGCCAGGTATCTGGAGCCACAAGATCACTGCAACACCCCAGCAAGGCAGGGGAGACCACAAGAGCAGCAGAACAGGGAGCATTAAAATGCCTTCCTCTTCTACGAGACGTGGAATACCAGGTAATCAGAAAAAGTTTTGACTCAAATGTTCAAACCCGCCTGAAGTGATCAGAGACTTGTCTCATTTTCAAACACACCCGCAGCTCCTGATGCAACAGAGGCATCTTGGCAACTAAGTTGGTTTTGAGGATGGAGCTTAAATATTGCTGAAGGTGCTGGTCAAGGGAAACACCAACTCTGAGTGTCCAGACCTTGATGGGCAGGAGATGCCTCAAAATGAGACACCTTGACCTGCTGTCACATCATCCTGCCCTGACAATGCTGACAAACTGCTGGGGCTGATTGACACATCCTCTGGTCTCACTCCTTGGATGCCAAGCAGCTTTAGCTCCAACTGCCTTTCCCTTGGTGACAGTGAGAATGACTGAGAGTTTCTGAGAGCCTTTCATCTTCCTAAGGCTCTCAAACACATGTAAATAACAACATTAACATGAAAAGTTAATTCTGCCTGTTAATAACCCAGCCCATGGCTCTGCTCCCTGGCTGCCCAAGGGAACAACCAGTCTCTTCAGTGCAAGCACTTTGATGGATGAAGGAAAAGCATTTCATTTTGACACTTGATTGACAAAAAGTGTCCCTGTTAATTATGGCTAAAGACAGAAGAGAGGAAAACGATGATACAGCTCCATCAACCAATTCTGGTGTCATATTGAGGGTGTTCTTAGAAGCCACAGAGGGTGAGTTCAGACCACACAGTGCAAAAGGTTTACTTACTCTATTTCTTATAAAGTCAGGGTGAGATCAGCACAAAATCTTCTGAATTTCAATACTAATGCAAAATATTGTAGTGCGTAAATAAGAAACAACCCCCTGAATAGCTCCAGCTGCAGAGAGGCCCCCTCTGCTCTCACCAGAATAACTGCAAGGTCTTTGGTGGACTTGCTGCTTATCAATGCCAATATGTCAGAACAACGTGTCCCCTCTCTGAATTGTTTTCTCACTGTGTCTCACAATGATTCCAGGCTCGGAGAAGGCCAATCTGACATGGGTTGAGTCAGCAATGCCTGACTGAAGCACTGGACTCCAGACACCCACAGGGCTGCTCTGCTAGTTTGAGGAAGGGAAGAGCACTGGGAAAGATCTTTGTAAGTAGAAACATCTTTCTTAGGAGAAATGTCATCTTCATCTCCAGCTTTCAGCATTTCCTTCCACCCATATATCAGAAATAACAGAGAGTCAGAGGAACTACATTGCTTGCCCCATGTCAAACCCAGAGCAGGCACTTCACAGATCAATGAGGTCTCATCAAGCCTATAAAGGATTCAGTGCAGAGCTCCTTGGCTCTTCCAGACAAATCTCAGACCAAGAGATGGTGGTGGCTCCAGGGAACTCCACAACAGAGGCCTCTGATTTCATCCCTACAGGTTTCTGCACCCCATTAAAAAGGAAACGACCCCAAACCTGTTTTCTGCCAGCCCACTGAGGCAGCATTCCCTCACCTGAACACTGCTCTCTGCTCTTCAATCCAGGTTTGCCATGGCAACCAGAAAACTGCATGTTACCAGTGTAAAGCAGATGGGTTATGCTTTTAAATTGTGCCTCTGTCTCCAACCAGGTGACAATATCTCCCTCTAAGCTACAAGACATGCAGTACAAGATGAGAAATATGCTCACTGCTGCAAAATGCCACACAACGGCGAGTCCCAGGCAGCAAATACATAATTGTCTGCAGGCTCGTGCAAAAGGGGTCCATGACTTCAGAAACCAGGGGCTAAGGTGGGTAGAGAAATCAGGGAAATTGGTTTCCCACTTCATTCTGTAGAGGGCAGAGCCAGGCAAGCTGCTCGTGGAGCACACCCGGCTATGGGCAAGCCAAAAGGCTGAAACAGGAGTGTTTCCATCAGGGAGGAACTCTCCAAACTGCAAAGGGACATTACAGAACCAAGCCAGGGTTTCTTAGCAACCCCATCACATACAGGGCCACTAACTCCAAATTCCTCCCCCAGTAAATCCCGAGCTATGAAAACCTTCAGACACTTATCGATAGCTGGAGTTAAAACATGTTTTTTGTTCAGCCTGATAAAGGGGGAAATCAAAAGTAGCCAGTGAAAAGCAAAGACTACAAAGGGCAGCATTTCAGGGAGGTTTCTGTGGATATCCCAGGGGTGCTGGACCTGCAGCTGGCTTGTAATTAGGTTATGGAGAGCTGCCATGGTGGGGTTTACAACAGCCTCAGCTGGAACAACTGCTCTTGCAATTCTGCAAGAGGATCGGTTTGGCCAAGAGGGCAACGGAGAAACAGCTCATAAAACACACCCAGAGAAAAAGCAACAGAGAGAGAGACTGAGAGGGCGAGCAGTGATTCATGTCACGCAGCAGTTTGAGCTGCCCTTGCAAAGTGCCTCATGTTTGTGGGGCTCAGTTGGCTCATTCCACTGGTGCTGCTCCTGATTTACTGGTGGCACAGCAGCTGAGCAACAGCAAGCCCAGATGAGGTGACCCGGAGGGTCCTTCTCTTCCCTTTCAGCCACCATTTGCAGTATTTCCACTGTGATTGTAGCTGGCAGTAACTGTGACTTTATCTCACCGCTAAGCAGCTCTTTATTTTCTCCAAGCCCATCTCTTGGACACGTGCAACAGCTTGAACAGCTCAGCTTTGGTTTTAGAAAGCTGAATCTTAAATGCAGCTGAGCTCAGACTGAAAACACCATCGTGAGAATCAAAGTGTGTATTTTAACCACATTTCAAAGACAATTTTAAGACACTCTCAGGGAGGTGGGAGACACTGTTTGAATCATCCCAGCATTGAAATGTGTGGAGCTGGCAATGCTGGGCTCACACAGAGAGTACAATCCCACCCAGTGTATCTCTATGCAGTATTTTAAACATCACATCTCCACAGTCGAGTCAGAATACACAAAGTCTTCATGTTGCTCATTAAAAGGGCCCCTTTGCTGATGGTCATTACGTTATCACTAGAGGCTATGAAGTCAACGTCAGAAAAAGGCAAGGTAAGTACATCTGTAGGCTCTACCAGTGCACTGGAAAGTTCCCTCCCTTTAAAAGCTCAGTTGGGTTGCCTGTTTGGAAAAATTTTTAGCACTCAACCCTTGCTCTTCCTCCCCAACACAGATGGGAAACCTGTCCCAGGCGTAGTTCTCAACCTGAATTACACAAATACTTCTTTTATACTGAGACAAAGACACCTTATAAATTTATATCTGCTGTGATTTCAGTTAATTTCTCTGTATCGATACCTTTAGAACTAAATAGCTTAAAATTACACTTCAAAATACTTCCACTGGTGTTCTGACAAGAAAAAAGGATAGATTTAAATCGACAAAATAAGGCACAGCAGAGAAGTAGCTGTGGACATGAAGTAATTTGCTGGCACAATCTCCTGCACCATCTGCCTCAAGCATATTTAGGTGCCAATTACGGTGCACGAGTCCACTGCATTCACCTAAATACGTTCTTCAGCTCAAATCAAATCCTTCCAATCCCTTTGTGATTTGCATGAGGAGTCAAAATGATAAACTCTTTAATAAAGCCAGCAGATAGCATGGAAAGAACAAGGAGAGAGAGATACAGGTTTCTTTAATGAAAAGAACATGAGGTTTATCATGTTTTTGCTATTAAACTCTGATGAGATTAGGCTAATGAAAAGCAAAAACAACTTCCCTCCCCTCAAGAATTGCTCCTTAGCCTTGGCAATGTTTGCAGTAAGAATATCACACACCTCTTCATGGGTTTTCCTCCTTGTGTGACATGCACAGCACTGCCACCACCACCAAAAAATAACATTTACATATAAGACCTCCACGTTTAGGTGTCAGACCTCCATTTTTTTTGCTTTTTCCATGGCCCCCTCATGTTACTCTTTCTAATGGCTTTTATTGATATGATTAATTATAATTTAAATATAAATAAACATAAAGAAGAACTGCACACATAAGGCTTTCTTTGCCACATCTTGAGCCCCCAAATCACTCTTGTCCTGGGAAGAGGCTTCATTAGTATTTCTACACCAAGATGAAAGAAGTGTGTGAGTTTTAAGTTTTCCTTGGAAAAGAAGATAATCTCAGCCTGTTAATATCCTTATGTTCCTGTTCATTAGCATCTCTGGAAGCTGACAAATATGTTTTTAATGACTTTTTTCCCTCCTTAATGTTTTTTAAAGTATTTATCCCTTTGCTGCAGAGCTAATAAGGTGTAAAAGTCCTGTCCTAGAACTCTACACAGCACCACAGCTCACACTCTGCTGCAGCTCTAATGGGAAAATTTTCTCACAAATGCAAATTAAACAAAGCATTTAGTGGTACTCAGAGTCAACATGTTCACACTTTAAAACCTTCCCCAACCTGTTGTGTCAGGATTTAATATTCAATTTGTTTTAAATAAAAAAGGAAGAGGAGAGTTTTAGTAGTGACCTAAGAACTCTGCTTGAACCCAGGTAGAATTTTTCACTGTCACAACTGAGCTGGTGAAGGTTTTTATATCTCTCCCTAATATACAGGGAGAGGTATTTGTGTATGTTTATACCACCTGTACTGGCTGCAGAACTGCTTGCCATATGGAGGAGCATTCAAATTGAAACCATTCTACTTAATACTTCTTCCACATTTGGTTGCAAAAGAATCAATTCTATAAATGTGCTTCAAAGGTATCCACCCAGTACCGTGGTTGCCTTGGTTGTTCTCTAGCAAATCAATGATCTTGGAATTGAAATAAATCTTTTTGTACATTTTGGACAGTTTTATAATTTAGAGGCAGATTCCAGCAGGAAAGCCTTATGTCAGTGCAGCAGTTTGGGGAAGATGGATGTTAGCACAGTGTCAAATCTAATCAGGGATGCCACGCTGCTGTTTTTTGATTCTGCTTATCAAAATTATTTACCTCCAATTGGTACTTTTTTGCAAAAACGTTGCAAGGTGGGAACATTTGTCAGCACTAGCAGTGAGGGAGAAGCGGATCACACACAACTTCTCCACCTCCAGACCAGTCAAGCAAGTGCTTATTTTCATTCTTTGTAAGTACAGCATTTGGAAGCACATTTAAAGTGTTTTGCTGAAGTGGGTTCCGGATAGTGATAAATGAATCATTACGAGACCAAATTATCCAAACTGGGTCCCAATCGACCACACTGTGCAAACTGCCCAAGTGGAGTGGGGAAGCTGGGAGTGACTCACCTGGCCACGACAGGGAGGGGACTGAGCAGGGCAAACGGATCAGAGGGCAGATGTGAGGCTATTCAGAACACAGTCTGCAGAGTCCACCCTCTCACCGACCTCTCACAATGGTTTGAGGAAAACGAGGAAGAGCGAAGATCAGTGATCCCCCTTGTGCCAAGTCTGGGTGTGCTGAGCATGAAATGGGCAGTGCCACTGGGACCCAGGAGCCAGCTGGGGAAGGCACCACAAACCACCACACAGTTCCTTCCCTTTGGCAGAAAGGCACAGGCAGGCTGTAACAATAATAATGATTGCAATAAAACCCATGCTTAGGACATGAGCTTCCCTGATTTCCTGTCCTGTGCACCTTTAAGGTACCCAGCACATGGGAAACAAGAGGTAAGGATACAAAACAGCACTGCAGATGCTCCTTATGCCATTTTTGGGGTTTTTTTTACAGTCTAAATTATCATGAGAAAAAGAACATTAAAAAACCAAAAGACAAACCCCTTTATGAAAGCTGCAGTGCAGCCCATCCCGTTGCTCCCTGCACGGGGGTTTGCCCACCCACAGGTGTGTGATCCCCAGCAGGACACTGTTCTGCTCCTGCACCCCAATCCCCCTGCCCGCTGGCAAACCTTAACTTTGGGCATTTTCCAGCAAAGGGAAACCACAGAAGCATCCACTGCCTCCCTGGCAAGGGAAGCAAAGAGCAGAGGCACCATCCTGCCCGCGCAGCTCCTGCCCCTGTGGGTCGGACTCCGGCCTGGAGGGCGAGGGGCTTCCTCTGCCAGCACAGCCGGGGGGAAGGCAGCGCGGCCTGCCCCTGAGGGACGGGTCTGGAGGGGCCCGCAGCACGGCGGGACGAGGATGCTGTCACAGCAACCCCAGGAACAAAACAAAGCAGCACCCTGAGGGACAAGGAGCCCTCGGCCCTTCGGAAGCCAATGCAGCGAAGCTGTCACCTCCTGGAGAAAAGCACGGAGATGCCCCCACAGCTCCGAAGGGACGGGGAAGAGCAGGAATTCAGAGATGAGCATCTGCCCCAAGAAACCACCAGCGTCACAAAAATTAGGGATGGAGTCCTGACTAAAAGCAAGGGCAGGTCCCAGCAAGTCCAGTGGGGCTCACCTCCCAGGAGAGGGGCAGTGAAACCCCTCTGGGAGCCACCCCAGAGCTGGGAGGGATCACTGTGTGCTGCTCCCTCCTGCTCCTTCCCATGTCCTGATCCCATGGCCCGGCCATTAAAGAGAAATTAAATGAAAGACAGGGAAATTTTGTGCTGCTACTCTGCACATTCTTGTGTTTCGTGGGGTTTGTTGTGAAAATTGTGGATCTGGGCCTGCATGTGTCCCTGACACCCACTGCCACTCAGAGGGGTGTTTGCCTTGACTCTCTTGCCTGACCAGAGGGAATTTTTAGTTTCCAAGCACATCATTTTGCTGGTGTTTTCCTTGCCAAACTCAGTGAGTTTGCTCTGAGCTCCACCTCAAGTCATGCTCTCTGCTAATTTTTCTCACAAACCTTCCTGCTAACAGAATTCTTCAGCCTCCTAATAAATCACATTTATTAAACAGCAGTAAGAAAGAAACCACTTTAAGTTCCTAAACACCTCCTCTAACAGTGAGAGCAAGTAGACGCCCAGAACCTTGTTTCTTTTACTTTTCCAAACAACATACCAAAGGCCTGACACCTTTTTATAGCACCAGGGTGACCTCCCAGACTGCCCTGAAGGAGTGACTTCATCCCTGAGCAATGCTGGGGGCTGTGGATACACCAGCATGAGGGTCCAGCAGTGCATTAAAATGCAATATTCCACGGGCTGTGATTTATGGGCTGTCACTTGGAGCAAAGCATCCTGCATCTGAATTGGCTGCTCCTTTCCAGCTACTTGGTTTGGTTGGGAGATGAGAAATTTTTCACCCCCCATAAATTTTCATGGAAAGACAGATCTTTGAAAGGCAAAGGAGTTAAAAGATGTAAAAATAAAGCAGAGCTTCCTCTTTAACAGTCTCTCTGTGCAACGCATGAGAATGCATCATAGAAAATAATGATGCATTTTTCCTTGCCCAGTTTACAAGTTTCTGGGATTTCCCTGGTGAGATCAGCTCTGTAAGTCCACAGGAAAAAACCCAAAACACACCTTTGCAGCAGCCCCAGGAGCTCAGTGTCAGCAGATCTCCAAAAGCTTCACAGTCACAGAGATTATCAGCTAATTACAAAAATCCACAACAGGCCCACTGAAAAATTAATAAAAGCTTCAACTTTTGATCTGTCTCATGCCCGACAGGCAACATGTCGCTTTCAGGGGATAAGATGCTGAAAAGCTCTTAAATCAGACAGAAATACTGGGTGTGCTGGCAGTGTCCTCCTGGAGGAAACTTTAATCCTCTTCAGCCCCATGGATTTTCAGTTAAAAACTATAGATTCAAAATTACAAACACTGTCTAGATCAAAGAAATGCTTGTCCAACATGAGCAGAAAGGAGTTAATTGTACAGATGATGGGCCCGGGAGTCAATTATAGGGCTGTTAATTACAGATTTGTATTCAAAACCCATTTCTGACCCATCTTGTGCATAAACTATGTAAATTGTGTTTTCCATGACCTTTCAACCCTCCTCCTTCCCAAGACATTCTGTTGTCTTCAGAATTTTTCTGTACCTGCCCAGTTCCAACCCTGTATCATTCATTTACCTGATGTGGGACTAATCTCACACCCCTGAGCCTCAATCGGCTCAGTCTGGGTTTGGGGTAAAATAGCAGAGAACAGAGTGTTTGCTGTGCTATGTTGAACAATCCCCCCCTCCCTGACACTTGTCCCACCACCATAGGCCTTGCATTGGTTTTTAGCCTTGCAGAGCCCTGGCTGAGCTGCAGGAGGTGTTTCTAAATGCCAGTCCTTCAGCACATCGATTCCTCCAGAGCTCTATTTCTCTGCCTTGTCCAATGACTCTGCGCAACCCAAACATTTCTTTTGTATTGATTTAGTCTCTCTGTTAGACTATTTGATTTTTTGTTTGGTTGCTTAATCCTTACAATATTGATGTTTTTCAGGCTGGCGGACAAATAAAACCTTTGGAGACATATGAAGTACATACTAAGAGTCTCATTGCCCAATAAATTAAGGGCACAAATTGTAGCCCCAAATCTGATAAGCATGCCATTAAAGATCACACATTTTGGCACCATGTTGCTTTACAAAAGAGACTTATATTCATTTATTCTTGCATGGAATTTAAAATTCCAATCAGCAGAACCACAGAGGGGGATTATGTTACCTTGGACTTGAATTCAATTGTATTTTTAATTCTATTAAAACTCCAAGCTTGCACAATAAAACAATTGTGTGTATTTGATTAGGATCTTAATGACATGTTTGCCTATTACTACAGCTGTTTAAAACTTGAATAAGCTTTCTATCCCTTAGAAAATTCAAGGAAGAAAGATGGTATTTAGAGTATTGAACAGAAGTTTAAATACACAAGACACTAAAGGGAATAGAACAATCCTGACACAAAGACAACATTTTCTCAGAGTCCTACTGAAAAAATAGAATTAACTGATACAAACCAAAACTACATTTGACCTCTGAGATTTACAGTGGTCAGTTTAATTAGTCCATTAAAAATTCAATGTTAATATCAGTTTGAGAAAGCTTACACTTCTCTGTGTCTGGAAAAGACTATGGAGAGGTGAGAGATCCACAGTTTGTGACAATAAATAGCCTTTGACCTGGAAAACTGATCCTTAAGTAAGACTGTAAGGCTGCTCTTACTTACAGACTCTTATTAGACTTAGAGGTGTCTTGGGGCTACTTATCTGGCAGTCATTGACCCAACAGAACTTTTCTTTTCAGCCCAGAGCAAAGTCAATGCACATGATACTTCTCTTGCAAACTTAATTGCAAACAAGGGATAAACTAACCTGGTTCTTTCATTACTTTGTGCTCACTTGGAGTTGGAGGAGGGTGGGTGGGGTGTGTGCATCCTGAGATATCAGGGAGGAAACAATTAACATTGGAGAGAGAAGTTCCCCTCCGAGTTCTGGGACGCTGCAACCATGGCACGTGGCATCCTTGATTAAGTCAGGTTTCATACTGGCTAAAGACTAAAACATGTGGCTGTAGAGGGTCTATTCTGTGTTCTATCCTTAAACCCCAAAACTCTGGGCAAATTTGAGAGCTTACAAAAGCTGAGGAAGTAAGTGCATCACTATTCAAAGGCTTCTCTCCCCCAGGCTCTCAGATTTAGAAAAGGCAGCGCTGATGCAGGTAACGCACAGCTCACGAACGCTGTGCCTGGGGTATTTAAAGGATTTCTTACAGCTACAGCTCATGTTCAGAAAATATTTACCTTATGCATCATCAATTTGAGATGAAATATTGAGTAGTGATTACTGCAACTTAAGGTCAGAGAAACATACTAAGCCCAGTCCCTAATTCTAGCAGATTTTCAGAAAATGTAGCCCGAAAGACATTTTACTTGTAGAAACGTTAGGTTCATGACACCTTCATCACCTCTGGCAGCTCCTGCTCTTCTCTGGCCTTCTCAGCTGAGCCCTAAATTCCTTTTTTTCCATTCTAATTCTAGAGAGAGAGAAAGAAAATCTCAAAAAATGAACCTCAGGTTTTCGAAGCTTAGCGAAGGTTCAGGGTCACTCCTTGGTCTGTGCAGATACATCAGTCATCAAGCTTTAGTGACTCAGATTCTGTGGTACACAGTATTTAAAGTCAGATAAATCCAACAGACATAAATCCTCATCAAGTCAACTGTCCCATTTTCTTTCTGTTACACAGTGTTTTGCCCAAAGTGCCAAAGGTTTTGTTCACAAAACAGCCTCAGCAGAGGAAATCACTTTCTCCATCCCACTGTCTCTGCTGTATCTCCAGACTCTTAAATTTTAATTGTTTCTTCTGTCCAGTAAGTCATCAGAAATGTAAGAAAAGAGGCTCAGGAGCAGGTAATTCACAGAGCCAGGATCAAGTCTTTAGTAGCTCAACCCAAAAAAGAGCTTAAAAACAACAAACCCCAACCAGAGCCAGTTTATAAGCAACACCATGGTGTTTCAGAACAGAGCGATTAACTGCCCCAAAAATCACCCATCTCCCCCATGCAGAGACCAGCAAGAGAAGATCCAAGGACAACCAGTACTTGAACAACAGAACAAACTGGAGCACTCACACCAATTTCAAGAGGATTAAGCAAAGCCCTGTCCTCCAAAGACCTCAATAGAGACTTCCCCATGTTGGAGGGATATGCTGTGAAAAGCAATCCCATTTCTGCTTTGGCATTTTTAAGTAATAAAAGCAGCACCGGGGAGTTTTCAAAACCCATTGTGAGTTTTGCAAGGGCATTTCTGGGACATGTAAGACTGGCACCCTCCTTTATAGTTCATTTTCAAGCAGGGCTTTTCTCCTCTAGCTCCCAGCCTGTGGTTTTCATAACCAGGTCCTGGGGCAGCACAAAGAAAAATATTTAAAAAAAAATAAAAAACAAACGCGTATGACTGAAACAAACATTTTAAAGTATTATGGCAAAAGGGTCTACTCAAGATCAAGTTGAAGGAGACATTGAGCAGCCTGGTTTAGTGGAAGGTGCCCTGCCCATGGAAGGGGGTTGGAACTGGATAATCTTTAAATTCCCTGCCAACACAAACCATTCTATGATTTGATCATTTAAACCTTTTAATTCAAGTCCATACACAACTCTTCACAAAGAACACAATCAGAAACTACTCCCTCCACCTGAACTAACAGCAATAGATTAATTTCTAATACATTATTTTTTCTCAGTGCATTTTTAATGCAGCCACCACTCCAAATCAGCTCATCATGATTACTGAAAATACACCCCCATGATGAGAGAACTGTTCCACTAACCCCATCCCCAACTCTCACAGAGGTAATGAAAGCAGCAGGATGGACTTAATCTCCCAGATGTCTGATGGCTTTAATGGGTTTTAATTACAGTTACGGTGAGTAATAGTTGAGATGCTCTACGGCTGGCAGATGTATTAATTCAGCTATTATTATTATTAGAATTTGTATCTGTTCCATTTCACAGATTGCTGTGAGGTTAGAAAGAATTAAGCATCCAACTAATAGCACCCAGTAACAGGTGAGTAACAAGGATGGCTCCACCTACAGCTACAAAACCAGGAGTCCAGGACAAAGAACAGAGAAAACTTACAGATGACCAAGGTGAAACTCTGCCGTGTGTTTCCCTGGTTCCTGACTGCACTTTTGTAGTTGCTTTTGAGAACACAGCTCTGTTCTGCTGTGTAAAGCAGAAAAGATGCTTCCTCTTTCGAGTATTTCTCTTCCAGGGAAACAAAAGCCAAGAGTGTGGAAGCTGAGCTGCACAATGGAATTCAGAGGGGAGAGAGAAGCAGGGCTTTGCTCACCAGCACACAGCGGGTGGAAAGCCAGCAAGAAGCAAACATCTGCCTTGGGTTTGGGGTGGAAGCCTGTCCCTGCAGGCAGCTCTCCCACCTATGGCCTTGGGACAATTCCTCCCTTTCCTGTGTCCAGACAGAAATCCAACCGTACCGCTCATTTACCTTCGGAAGTGCCTGTGCCAGCTCTGCTGCTGGGGGAGACTTTCCAAGGCACTGCAAAGGGGCTGAGCTCTGCTCCTGCTGCTGAGCCCTGGCAGCACAGGGGGCTCCCGAACGCTGCCCGGGCTGGGGTTCAGGATGTGCCTCTGGCAGCTGCTGCCCGGCCATGCCATCACCCAGCGGCTTCTCCAACCCCTCCCGGGGAGCCAAGTGCCTGCTGAAAAATCCCTGTGCTGTCCTTTCGAAATTGAAGTTCTTCCAGAGCCTTCTGCAGCAAACAGCAGAGGGGACTGCCTTGGCACTGGAAAGCAGAGGTAGCTCCTGGAGAGCTCAGGAGGGTTGATGAAGGGTAACGTCCTGGGTTAACTTCTGGCTCCTGAGGTGGGGTAGGACAAGGTTCTCTAAACACCTTTATTCTTGGTAGCAACCAACAGAGTCCCACAGAGACTGTGGAGCAGAAATGTGATGTAGCTCCTTCAGGTCCGAGGGAGGCTGGCAAGACGAGCTCCACCAAAGCAGCCACATCTGGTGAACACCCAGCTCTGACCCCCTGCCTCCTACAAGAGTCATGAGGAACATGCAAGACACTGAATCAATTTCTTCCCCTTTTTTATCCAATTCTGAAGTCATGCTGCCCCCAGGCTGAAGGCACATGTGCATCCTGCCCTGCAGGGGCAGCTCTCCACCACGTGCACGTTGATGTTGCCACAGAGCACATGCAAAAATTATATCTGGGATATAAAAGACCGGTACCTCCCATCTATAATTTATGACATGCCAACAAAAGCCTGTTGTTGGGGAAAAAACATTTGCAAGCATCTGGATGCTTAAACAAGCACCAGAGAAAGTTCATTAGTATAGAAATTGAAGTTAATTAACTAACTGATGGTCTCCTCTGTTCCATTTGCTTTAAAGCCATCCATATCCTTCCCCTGGTCTACTGACTGACTTTATTCAGCTCCAGTTACTATATCAAAGTGATGTATTCTGCTTACAAATTCAAGGCAAAGCCCATTTATCTATTACAGAAGGAGAATGGATTTACATTTAAATGGGTGTTCTTCATGTATCTAATAATTCAGTTGAGTAATCAAAGAAGTACAATCTAAGCATGAGCTTCTCTGTGTTTGGCATTAATAAAGCCCCCAAGATTCCTCCACACATTCCTCCCAATTTATTTATTTCAGCAGAATGGGAAAGCTGCTGTTCCCCAGCTGCAATCAGCCAGCAAGAAGGCGAGCTGGGAACCAACAGGCTGCTTGCTTAGGCTTATGTTTCAGTAAAAAATCCCGACTCAACAGGAGAGCAAGTAATTACCACAGTGCATGGACCTTCATGTCTTTTAAAAAGGAAATAAATAATGCTTCGAAGGTGTGAAGAGAAGTTTGATAATGAAACCGTGGCCACTCATTGCACCAGGTATTTTGGGTTCACTGGACTCGGTGAAAAGTTGCAAGGATTGAGCTGGGCTGATCCAAGCAAAGCAGTTTGCAAAGCGAAACTCACTTGATATAGGAAAAGGCAGATAGGAAATAAAATCCAAAATTAAGGTAATCACCTTTTCAATTCCTTTGCCTTGGGCTGCACTCAAATTATCTAAACACATGCAGGAAAATGTGCTCATGCGTTAAAAACCAAATAACTATAGTTGGTCCAAAAATGTGAGTCCACTTCCTTAAGAATGGCTTCAAAAGCATAAAATTTGCTATTAAATTTTGGGTTATAGTGATTTCAATGGCAACTCTAAGCCAAAAACCTATCAAAATCCAAATCAAAGATAAGCAACGAGAAAGAAAATGCATGTGAATGGAGACAGGAAATTCCACGCTCCCTCCCTCACTATCAGCTGCCTTTTCACTGCAGCAGAAGGTTCCAGGAGCTGAGGAGCTCAAAACAAGCATTTAAATGAGCAGAGTTTGGAACTCTGCACGTTCCTGCCGCTCTTTGACTGCAGGGACTGTGCAGCTTCCCACCATGCACACAGCAGATGGTCTAAATAAGGCTAATAAAGAGACATTAATGTTTCTGTTGCCTTCCTTGTAAATAAGATTTCCCTGTGGGCTACTAATTTATCAGCCAGTTTCTCCACAGCTGATGACCACAGATCCCAGAGCTGTGTATGAATGCTGAGCTCTGCTGCACACATTCACCAGCCTGGGCTCTTTGGCTGGCTTTAGGATAATGTTGGGCACCACAGCAAGGATTCTGCTCCAAGAATCGCAAATTTTAGGGGAAAGTCCACCAGTGCAAATTTAAACACTGAATTAGCTTGCTGCTGAGGTCTCAGAAAGTTTAGATTTAGAAACAACTCTTGAATAACCAGTTCAAATTTCAGTATTTCCCCAAGTCCCCAGTGCTGGCTGAATGTACAAGGAAAGCACAGAGCAATCCTGTGTCACTTCTTCGCTTCGTGCCAAGGATGCTCTTGATCCACCCTGCACCACTCATGGGTTCTTGTCCACCTTCTACTGCCTTAATGCAAAGCAGAGGTACTGGGAGAATCCCAAATCTCCTCCTCCCTCAGCAGGAATAAGGAGAGGAGAGCACAGCAGTGCTAGCGTTGGAGGAAATGCCTCCAACAAATTAAAATACGATGTGCTAAATAAACCCAGCTCCATTATCAGCTCTGCTTTCCACCTGCAATTACAGTATATTTGAGTTGAACATTTTTTCCTGGCAACTGAAAGAGTTTCGTTACAGCTAAAAAATATCTGACAAGGAAGCTGACTGCAGGCTTGTGAAAAGCAATTATTTTGGACACTGATTACTTCCCATGCAGGCAGCAAGTGGTGTGACTGCAGAGAGCTGGGAAAGACCACAGCTCTGTGTGATGGACTACACTGTCTGGAGGAGTTAATTAATGTTGGGGGGTGAGTAGGAAGAGAGAAACTCTGCAAACACCCAGCTTAACATTCAAATTAATTGACATGAAATAGTATGTTTAATTTAAATGCAATTAATTTATTAGGAAAAAAAGCCAGCCTAGAGACAAACATAGAGCTGGTGCATCTGGTCAAGAACCAGAGCAACATCAAGTTCCCATAGCAACAGATTTGGTAGAAACAAGACAAACATGCTTAGGATGTTCTGGGTTTGCTTTTAAACACCTGAGTGACAACTGCACCAGCAGGACTCAAAATACTGGGATAAAATTGGCAAAATAAAGAACAGCTATGAAGACTCATTTTCTTCATTTAGGCTGAGAGGGCATTGCAGTGAGATCAGAACTAAGTGTGGAAATGCAGACACTGCTGGGGGGAATTGTGAAAACAACCCAGTCCTGCATTGCATCAGTCCTGGTGTCTCTGTCCTGAGCTGTGCATGGCTCAGCCACAGCACTCTGGCATCCCACCCCTGTGCACAGAGGTAATTGCATTCCTGGCTGCTCCAAGGCAGCCAGCCTTGTGTGGGGGTTCAAAGGTCCTTAAAATGGCTTCATTAATTCAGAAAGAGCCAAAATGGCACCAAAAACCTGTCAATCACTGCAATAATTTTGGGGGTCTTTTAATCAGTGAGTCACATCTCTTGCTGTTTCAAAAAGATGAGGAATCCTGGCACACCTGAGCTTCCTTATTATTATTACTATTCCTTTTCAAAGAAGGTTGCCCAGAGATTCAGTTTCCTAAAGCCTTTGGCAGACACCATGTTCTCTGGATGTCATTTTTATGCTGGGCAGTGAGACACAGGAGGCTTCAACAGTTTGCCCAAGTTGAAGAGGAGGGGGGAGGATCATGGAGCTCCAGGTGGTCCATGACATACCTGAGCCACTGCAGCCCGTTCTTCCTCCTGACAGCAGCTTTAAAACCAGCTCAAGTCAGAACCAGGACAAAAAAAAAGCCTTAAGTGTTGTACTTTCACTTGGTTTCAGACAAACAGAGATAAATTGATACTCTGACCTTTCTTAGGGGTGTGAGACAGTCTTTTCCTCCCCTTTTAAATGCCATTAAGTGGATGTGACATTCAGTCAAGATCTTATTGACAAGTGACTCTTCCCCACAGTTCCCAACGCCGGCCACTCAGCTGCTGGATCAGGGATAACGACAAACAGAGCTGCTGAACCACTTCCCATGCACTGAGCTACTGAATACAACTGCTATTTCACTCTTTAAATTCCAGCTCTAGCATAAATCTGGTCCTGTCCTTCCTCTCCTTTAAAAAGCATCATCAGTTGCTTAAAATCAGGTTTTAAAAGATATTTTCATCCTTGTGCTGTGCTCACTCATTAATTATTTACCAACCCATTCAAAACACAGCAGCACTGATTGCAAACTTGTAATTAAGGCTGACTTGTATTTTGCACTTAAAGCAGATGTTCATATCATTTGTGTCCCCCCCATTTCATAATACACTGATCCTTCGAATATTTTAAGAATTTACCAGAATATTCAAGCATTATTTCCATGTGTGGGTGCTACCACGAGCTCAGCTGGTTTGTTTCTTGGCTGCCTCATTTCGGGACTGGATCAACACAGACTCCAATATCACTGTTTTACTGAGCAAAACACAGTGGATTTGAAGTTGTTCCCTCTAATGGCTGTGATTATCTGCTGTGCAGAGACTCCTCTACCCCATCGTTGGGTTCTCTAGAGATGATACCACAGAAAGATAAAAGGCCAGAGGGTAATTATACAGCTTTTCATTTCCACTGATCTCAAAGCAGTAGCTAAAACACATCACTGCCTCCTACACACACCAGACTCAGCTCTGAAGATTTACCTGGTAAACAGAAAAAGGAAGATCTTGGGATTTCTTTCAAGGATTAATATTAGAAAACCTCTTTTTATCTCCTGAAATACTTTGATTTTTGCAGCTAACCTGTTAGCTTGGCTGCAGAAGAATCTGATAAATGAAAGAAGTCCCTCAAGGAGTGCAGATACTTCTGCTACAGTAGAAAGAGTACAGATAAATTTGGAAATAGAGCCAGAAATGGGATGGCCATTTTTGCACAGAGAACCATTCAGGTGGGAAAAGACTTCCAGGGTCATCCAGTCCAAGCACTAACCCAGCACTGCCAGGCCCCCCCCTCCCCATGTCCCTGAGCACATCTACAAGTTTTCTGAACACTTCTAGGGATGGTGATTCCACCACCTCCCTGGGCACCCCGTTCTTGTGTCTGACCACCCTTCCAAGGAAGAAATTTTCCCCCAAACCTGCTCTGGCACAACTCGAGGCCGTTTCCTCTTGTTCTGTTCCCTGGAAGAGTCCAAATCCCACCTGGCTACAACATTCTTTCAGGGAGTTCTAGAGAGCAAAGAAGGTCCCTCCCAAGTTTCTTTTTCTCCAGAATTTTCTCCCCAGACTTCAAATAAACTAACATTTCCAAACTAAAATCCCAGAAATACTTTATTCTGACTTTTAAATCAGAAAGAAAGACCCAAACAGTCAAAGCTCCTCAGCCAAGTATGAGGTTTGGTTTTTTAATCCTGTTTTATCCATTACACCAGTTAAAGAGAATCCAAACTTGCTTATCCCACTGCTGCACAGCCAGGGTTCTGCCAACAATAAAAGAAGCAGCTTTTGTTGGCACACCCAGCAGCTCAGACCTTGGTCAGGGCTTTCCCTCTCTGGAAAAAGGAGGTGTCTCTTGCCCAGGCTGAGCTGTGATTTCCAGCCCACGAAGCCAGCACGCGATGCTGCAATTCCCAGGCCAGCTGTGGAGTGAGAAGGGGGGTGTTCCCAGGCACACCCACAGGGACATCCAGGCCCACCATTTTAGCACATCAACCCGATGATATTAGTGCCTGTTACACCATAATGCTCCTAATGTTTTCAGCCACAGTCACACAGATGTTATTCAGACTTCACACACCTGCTCCTCTGCAATTCACTGACTAAACAGCCCCTAAAATGAAGTGCTCTTAGAGAAGGGAAGGAAAAAACCCAAAGGGAATATTGTACCTTCCCAAAGAAGCACCCCAAAAAATCTGGAAGGCAAAATGTGTGCCTTGGGGGGACACAACAGCAGAGAGCCCCTCATCCAGCATCACCTCTCCCTGACCTGGGGAGATGGAAGTGCCACTACTGCAGTGCCTGTGGCAGAGCAAGACATTTCCAGAAGTGTCAGAGAGAGTTTAGAATTCTCAGCACTTCCGAAAATAACACAGTAACCACATCCAACTCCCTGTTTTCAGAAAACTAAAAATCACCTGCAATTTTCCTCCCTCTGTTCTTTAAAACATGAGGTTTTGCCCTGCTGAGATCCCCCCATGTGGCACATCATGTTCCCCAAGGACTACACCAATGCTGACTCCTGGAACACCATCCCCAGCTCCAGCCTCACACCCGAGCACTGGCAGGGGATTGAGATTCCTCCCAGGAGCCCATCAGAATTTCCAATGGGATGCAGTGCCAGAGCTCCTGCAGTGTTACTGTCAGGCACTCAGACAGCTCTCATGTTGCTTTAGACATTTTTAGGGAGAAATACAGAGCAAAAAGTAATGAAATTAAATACTTTGCTGCAGCTCAGAGATGGATGCTTGAATGGGCTCCAAAACGTCAAAGGCTTTGTCTTGTCTTAAAGTAGGAAAAAACCTTTTAAACTACACAGCCTGTATATTCTCTACCCAAAACAGAGGGAAATGAGCTTATAGTGAATCAGCCTGCAAAAGTTCCAAGACTCAGATGCCTGGCCAGGAACTTTTACATCCACATCTCTTCCTGGGCCAGCCTGTGCACGGGATGTGCAAGCATGGCAAGGGAGGAGCAGCATCTGCTGGGCTGCATGAGCTGCATAAAGCAGGGGGTGCTGGGGTTGAAGTCTCTCCACCCATGGGTGAGGAGTGTTCTCCCTGCTCTTTAAACATTTATGGCTCCAAGAGCAGCTGTGCTGGAGCCGCCTTGTCTGCACGTTCGCACCTCAAAGTCCCTCTGGATTTCGCCTCCTGTTTTTCATTGCTGCTTCAAAGAGGAGATGCCTCTCAAAATGGAAGTTGGGTTGCATTAAACCCCCTGACCAGTGTGACATGTGTGAGGTGTAGCACTGCTGGCCCCGTGCTGGCCCTCAGGGCCTGAAGCCCCTGATAATTCAATGAACTGCCAAATCTTTGGGGGAGCTGTAATCAAGAATTTCCCTCCCCTGAGCAGCTGTGACTGACTGAGTTCTTGTACTAGTGCAGGCAAGGGTGGAGATGCACATCCCACATGGCAGCATGAGATGGCTGCATGGCAATACCATGTGGAAACCAAGTGCTTCTCTTACCAGCACAGGTTACATCTCCAACCCTGCTCTACTTCCAAGCATCTTGTATTCCGAGCACCGCTGCAAAGGCAAGAGGAGAAATTTCTCTGAGGAGCACAGCAAAGCCTGATTTTACATGTCATTCAACAAATCCCATCTCTGCTGCCTTCCCTGGCACCCCACTGCTGGTGTTCCCGTAACAACACAGGGGATGCTCCACTGACCCTGCTGCTCACTGCTCGTGTGCAGCCTGAGCACCAAAGGGCAGCCAGAGCTGCTGAAATACTTCCAGGACCTTCAAAGGCCACAGCCTTACCCAAGAACGCAATCTCAGTCTCAAAATACACCTGCAATAACACTTATCTTCAACCAAGATCCATTTAAAGGGGTTTTATATGAATGAAAACACAAGCTGATAAAAGACAAGCAAAAAATTTGGGTGCAAAGCTGAAGAAGAAAAAATTGAGGCTGAAAAAAACTACACCTAAGAGGATCTCATTTTTTGCAGCCCTCAATTTCCCCTGAATCACAGTGAACTTACATATTTAATTCCACCAACAAGTTTTACAATTCCCTACATAATTTTCTATGTAAAATAATAAAGTAACACAGTAAAGCTTCAAGCATTGCACAGAAAGACATAAATCCTGCCATGCAGGATGTGCTGTAGGGGTGAGACATAAAAACAATACAGGATATTTGTAAAATAAAGACAAACAAAAGAAAATCTATTTATTAAATTAACTGGAGATTCAGCAAGGAGACAGCTAATTCTTGCTTAGAGAAACTTTCTCTTCCATAATGAATTGAGATTTTTTCCAAGGACTGATATATATGCCTCGACAAAAGGTCTGTCCAGTTTGCTCATAGGCCTGCAGGCTGTGGAGTTAATTATGGACCAGTTTACTTAATTTTTCAGCCATTTATCACCCACCCCAGCCCCAGAAACATAAAGCAAACACTTTCCTTCCAACACATTACTCGCCACCCAAACACTCAGCTGTGCAGTGTGCTCTGCCTCCCCCTCCTGGCCCCTTCCCAGCAATTCTCTACAGAAGCTGCTTTTGGTGGAAAGTGAAGGGGGAGCAGCACGAGCCACGTTAGGATGTCAGACAGGGGGAAAGAGAAAACAAAACACAAAATTAAAACAAACAAAAAAAAACCCATAAAAATCCCCAACACAACAAAACCCCCTGTTCTTCACAGGCAAAGCAGCAGCTCCAGCCTGAGTTGGGGGTTTTATGTGAACAAACCTAAATGTGTGATTGAGGGCTGGCAATAGATGTCCCTGGAATACAGGGAACTGCTCAAGATCAATCAGATAATTAGCATTAGATGCAATTAGATTTATGCAGATTCTTGAGAAGCTCCTTTGTGTTTTAAACTTTATGTGTCTTTTGCCCTCTAAGCTGGGGATTGTGTTGATGGTTTTCCACATGGTGAACATTAAGATATTCAATAGTAGGAAGACCTCCATGGAAATGCTGGCACTAATTTCATCCATCTCTGATTCTAGGGAATATTAAATTTTAAATAAAATGCAGACATTCCTGGGGAAAAAAAAAAATCTCACATCTGAAATGCCTTCTCTGGGATTCCTAAAAGTGTATAATAAATCTTCACAGGAGTTAATCCCATTTAACCAAGTGTAAATGCTGAATTACCCTTCTAGTTCATTTACAGTTTGCTTTGAAGCTAAAAGCTTTTTTTTTAATCTGCAAAAAAAGAGCAGATTGGATCCTTGTTTTGGTGTCTGCAAAGTCAAGCTCATCACAGGCTCCTGTCAGAGAACCCGAGCGGCTCGACCCAGGCACAGAGACTATTTTTATCCAGGCAGAAAGATGCTGCAGGGAGAAGGAAGCTTCATTTTGCTACACCTCCCAGCATCAGATGCCTTTGGTTTTGCCAGGCCTTGACAGACACCCTCCAAATTCCCTGGATTTTAACTCATTTACCTTTTTTAACCATTTAATTGAGGGCAGCACTTTGAGCCTCCTCCCAGAGGACGGGCAGCACCGAGCACTCCAAACATAATGTATCATAATTGCCTTGCTCAAGCACTTGGGTGAGCAGGAAGAAAAGAAAAGGAATAGTGGAAAAAGAAATAAATTTCATTACCTGGAACTTGCTGTCCACACAAGAGGCAGCCCAGCCCAGCTGGCAGAGCAGCACCAAGGTGAATGAATGGTGTCATTAACCACAGAGTCAGCAGTTTGCTCCAAGGTCACCAGCTCTGGCTGTTGTGCTGGGAGACCTTAAAAAGGTGCTTTTGGGATCAAACCCTACAGGATAATAATGCAGAAATGCAATATTCCTCATCTGCAACCCATCTGCCACAACCCTCGGGACACTGCAGTATCTTCTGTCTCTTCTGCAGAAAAACCCCATCCATTTCCTTCTCCCAACGTGTTCTCTCCTTACACCAAGGTTTGACGATGCAACATTTTCATTCCCAAACCCAAGGAAATAAAACACATTTTCCCAATTCAAACACGGTTTTCCTATGTTTCAGTTTCCTATATTATTTCATTCCAAGCCCAGATAACATATGGGTGTTTTGAGAGTACCCAATTCTAGCTCTGTAGGAGTGCCCAGTTTTGGATGGTTTTTATTTCATCATCACAGCCACTGCATTAAACAGGATGATAAAGCACAAGGGCAGTAACACCTCAACCTCATTCACCTGATTTTCCATTTAAAGTGGTGATGGCCTGGACGTGTTCCAGTAAAATATTTTCATTATTTCGTATCAGAATTTAGGAAAAATACCCATTTACACAACTCTCAAAAATCCCCACCTACCATAAAACAGGATAAAGCCAGAGCAAAGGCAAATGTTCATGGCTTTCATCCCCTTTTCCTCTCTATTAATGCATGGCCATTAAAATTGCCTCCAAGACCTCCAAAGAAAGAATAATAACTAATTCCTGGTTGTAGCTGCAAATCTAATCATACATGTTTTCAGTTTATGCTCTTGGTGTGATAAAAACATGAGGGTGGCAATTGCAAGGAATGACTCCATCCATGTACTTGGCCACTCGTGAGCATTCCTTGACAAAGCCAGACCTGCCCAGCAGGAGGGCACAGGAACAGTGCCCATAATGGAAGCAGGAGGAAATCAGCTCACAAGTGGTTCATATACAGATGGTGCAATAACTGAGTCTGTTCAGATGACAGGAAACAATTTATACTTAATTTATGCATGAAAAATATGTTCAGTGTTTTCTTTCTGTTGTCTGTTGTTGGGTTGGGGTTTTTTGTCAGATACTTGATGGCATATGATAGTCCAAACATTTGGGAAAAGCTTTTCCTTGTTGTTTGAAAGACAAACCTCTCCTGCTGTGCATTATATAATTAGATGTAGGTACAATATCCATAATTTCACACTTGTATGACCCCCCTTCCCCCTCAGTTCTGGGCTGGTTTTAACCAAATTAATCACATCTACATGGGACAAGGGACTCTCCCACGGGGCTGAAGTGGCAGAGGAATTACCTGGCCACAGAAAAGGTAGGGTGCAGTCCCACAGAACTGGACACCTCAGCTCTCAAATCTGCTGCCTGTTCAATGAGACCCCAGAAGTCCAGGGTACTGTGAAACACCCAAGGAAATGTGGTTTCAGCCCCAGTCCAAGTCCAGCTTTCACCATCTCTTTAATACCCAGACTTCCTCCTTGGAGCAACCTGGTCTAGTGGAAGGTGTCCCTGCCCATGGCAGGGCTTGGGACTTAGATGAGCTTTCAGGTCCCTCCCAACCCAAACTATTCCATGATTCTAAGACTGAGCATCACAAGTCAGTGATGCCTCCAGCCAGAATGTCAGTGGTCCCCCAACCAGGAAGACCAGGCCCTTGGGGATCACCAAATTCATCTCACCTCATCCACCTGATACCTGCTCCTCCCTCTTATTTTCCCCAAACTAGGAAACCTAACCCAAGGCACAGTAATTAACCCAGGCTGTTGCAATCATATTTGAAAACATCTTTGCTATCCACACCCCCCTCTTCTCTTGGGAGAGCAAATGAAACAGCTTGTTACCATGAAAGATTTATTACTGACTAATGCACATAGGAAACCTGATGCACTAAGTACCAGTGAACACACTCCCAGCCCTGATTCCTTGTGATCTCACACCAACCAATCCAAGCAAATTTTATGCTGACTGGTTTCTCTTGTTGCCCATGGGAGGAAAGAAAAGCTGTCACTAAAGGTTTGCTCCGATGCTCTCAGAGCTGGAGCCTGAGCTCACCAAAGGACTGCACTTCAGGAAACCCAGGAGCAGCAAGGATCCCAGCTCTGCTGTGAACCCATCCCTGGCAGTGTCCAAGGCCAGGCTGGACAGCACTCGGAGCAACCTGGGCTGGGGGGAGGTGTCCCTGCCATGGCAGGGGGTGGCACTGGGTGAGATCTAAGGTCTCTTCCAACCCAGAGCAGTCTGGGATTCTGTGGCATCTCCCTCAGTGTCTGAGGGCACTGCTAAACTCAGCCTGGTACTCAAACCAAACTCCCATCCATGTGGGGACCAGCCATCAGAGTGGGTACAGACTGCAAGGACTGGATAATATCCATGTAATGGAAAGATAATCTGGAGAAGATTCACTGCAAAATCCCAAAGTCTGGATGATTTTCAAATTGCTTCCCCGCTCATTCTGGTCACATCTTGAACCAAGTTCCTTATTTCATAACCAGCAGAAAATTAACTGGCAAGACATAAAAAAAAAGTACTGGGAGCCTAACAAATGAGCAGCATCTGTGAGCCAAGGAACTGATGGAAAATAACAATTAATCTAATGGAGCAGTGAGACAGAGAATAATGCATGCTGGTAACTCCAGAAAACTGCATTATGCCAAACACATTGCTTGGAATTTGCCCATGTATAAAATAAATGGTTTCTCTGCAAAGCCTAATTCTTCCAGAGAGCCCTCAGCTCTCCCTGAGACCAGGTCTCATTCCACACATTCAGTGCTTCATGAGAGAGCAGAAGGGAAATATCTTTCAAGTTCATAGTCACCCTCATTTTTAAGTGTCAATCATAAATCTTTTGCACCGTTCTTTTTTTTTCCCTCTAAAATGAAGCGCTAGAACCTTTCATTTTGGTGCTAGTAAAATTTACAGCAGGTACCTGCACCAAATTCTAAGTCATGCTTCAAGCAGGAAAGCTCCTCCAGCACTGCCTGGCAGACAGGAATTTCTTCTGGGATCAGGAAGATTTAGGACAGGGCTATGAAGCCAGCTCCTTCCCCCACTGCTCCTTTTGGAAATCACCAGCCTTGTAGTCAGGCTGGTCAAGGCAAAAACTCAATCAACCTGCACAGTTTGCCAATGAAACAGAAACCTTATTCCCTTAATGATCCCACACAGGAATTCCAGCCCCCCTTTGGGAATCACAATCACTCCAAAGGTGACCATGTCCCCAGGTGACACTGACAGGTCCTTTCAGGGACTGTTGTTGAAGAGACTCACAGGAGCAAGACCTGGTTTTATGGTTTGTAAAGGTACCTGCACAGCCCTGCATGACACTGAGCCCTTTGATGGCTCCATCACAAATGTCACTTGTCCAGTGACAGAGGACACAGCTAAGCAATCAGGGCTTGGTGCCCCAAACCTGCATCAACTCCCACTTCCTCAGGGCATCCTTCCTGTCCACACTGCAAGGGCCTATGACCACAAACAGAACCACAACCACATCAGCAAGCTCTGCTTTCAGGTGTGCTGAGTATAAACTGTCATTGCCACAAGGCTAGAGAGCACAAATACACACCTACAGCCTGCTCAAACCCCCTGGGATGTCAGGGACATCCATGGCAGCCACCCTTACACTGCAGCACACCTTGGACCTGAGGAAACACCCAGAAAGTCCCACCAACACGAACTGCCAGAAGGAAGAAAATCTTCTGGTTGAGTTACTATGGTGGGACTCAGAACCCCTGCAGTCACAGGTTTCCTCTCTGGCATTTTTACCTAAGAAAGGAAATGTAAAAGCAAACCAAATTAAAATTATCACCTGTGTTATTTCTATCTGGTTGGTCTTATTAATTTGGGAAACAAATTGTTGACCCAATACCAGGGCTTTCTCAAACATCTCTTTTATGGGGAACATCCAACACAACAGATCCACAGCCTTTGGACTGATCCCAGGACATGTAAGAAGAAAGTTTAATACCAAACCCTCTTGAAGATCTGCCTGACATTTCACTGGATGCAACTGCACAATCTCAGGCTCGGTTAAGCTGCCAGCTAAGGAGTCATCCAGTTCAACCTGTGAAAGTAGTCCAAGAGGCACTGCAGAAGTTAGAGAGATCTGCAGGAAACCCTGATACATCATATTTTCAATTTCACCACATAAAGAGAAACAAACAATCCAAACATCATTAGTTGCAGAATTGGTTGGGCAGGAGAGAGAAAAGAGAGGAGAGAAAAAGAGGGTGGAACACTTTATCCATTTAGAGGACACTTGTACTATGATATCTGCCCCACCACAAACAGTGATAAAGCACCAACAGCTCTGGGTAAAACAAGCCTAAATTACAGTCCCTAGGTTCTAAAAATTCAGAGCAAGCATTGCTATGGCATTATGGCATCAGTGCAGAAAGGCAGGCTTTCCCCTCAGCTGCAAGTAACCAAACACACTCCCCCTCAGAGCTCCCTGTCCACAGGGAGAGGGAGAAGAGTACAAGTCTTGTAAAATTCCTTACCCAACCTATTCCACTTGGGTATGAAGGAGGATGTGAGTGCCAAGCTCTGGGGCACTTCATGGACTGAGGCACCTCACAGACTGCAAGGGCTCTGAGGAGCAAGGAAAGCAAGAGGTGAACATAGAAAATTTGGGATTAGTCATGTCACACACGAGCTGCTTAACAGCCAAAGGGCACAGACAGGAGATAATCCAAAGTTCAGAGCTTCCAGGGGCTGGGGTAGCACAAACAGCCAGGGAAAACAACAGCAAAACCAACCACTTTGTCCTTCACAGGCCTGACTAGCAAAGCAGAGATCCACACACCTAGAGATGCTCTGCACTGCAGGAGTCACCCTCCAAAACAGCCAGGCAACCTCCAGCTCGATTGCCATCATTGTCAAAGGAAGAAATCAGCACACACGTTGTGTTCCCACCAAAATGCAGTGACTTCCACCGTCAGGGGCAGAGCAGCTTCTTCCAGTTCATCTCAGCCCCAGAGCACCCACTCAGCAGCCCAGCCCTGGCTCAGACTGGTGCCTCTTCAGGCACAAAGCCTGGCAGTGCTCTCAGGGGAAGCCGAGCCAAGT
This sequence comes from Xenops minutus, assembly GCA_035221455.1. Lineage (NCBI taxonomy): Eukaryota > Metazoa > Chordata > Aves > Passeriformes > Furnariidae > Xenops > Xenops minutus. Next base: position 2,967,547 of record JAWWEE010000052.1, on the reverse strand, counting down.
GTGCAAATGCCACAGGGCTCCAATTTTCCCTCTGGAAAACACCAGGTTTTAGAGAAGAACCAAGGGAAGGACCTCAAGGACATTGCAAAGCAGAGGGTGGGATGGCTGGAGCCAGGTGGGGTCGGTCTGTTCTCCCAGGCACCAGAAATAGCACAAGAGGGCACCACGGGCTCCAGCTGTGCCAGGGGAGGGTTGGGGGGATCCTGGGAAGAAATTCTTACAGAGAGAGGGATCAGGCACTGGGATGGCCTGCCCAGAGAGGGGGGGATTCCCCGTCCCTGGAGGTTCTAAGATGACACTGGATGTGCCATCAATGCCAGGACTGGTAATCACGGTGGAGCTGGACCAAGGGCTGGACCTGACGGTCTCAGAGGTCTCTCCCACCCAGCTCATTCCCTAATTCCGCGGGATGTAAGGTGGTACCTGCGCGTGCTCCTCTCTTACCTGCTTCCATGAGCTGGCACTGCTGCCCGAACACGTGGGAGAAGGTGACAGGCGCTGGGGCCGGGCTGGAGGTCCCTGGGGGGCAGTCCATGGCTCTGCTGGAGTGCTCGGGGTGGGTCATGGGGCAGGGCCCGGCGGCTCCGTAAGGGTCTGTGCCCCGCAGGGCCCGGGAGCGGCGGCGCCTCCTGCCCAGCCCCGAGGATGCTCCTTGGCTGCTCTTCAGGGGGCAGGATCGGCACAGTCCATCCCTGCGGCTGCTGCCAGCAGCGCTGCCATGGAGACCCCCGAGTGTCTGCGCCTCTGCCGGGCCGTTCTTCCCTGTCGCGGGCAGGGCCGGCGGCTTCGGGCACAAATTAGCACCGGGCTCTGAGGACTGGCCCCTCCTGGGGAGCCTGCCGGGCTCAGCGCACAGTCACGGGGCCCTGCCGTTCTCCCGGGCCGGGGTGCCGAGGCTCCGTCCTGCCGGCCCGGGGACCCTGCCCTGCCCTGCCCGGCCGGGCCCCGAGCCCGCCGGAGGCTCCGGCCGCTCCCCGCATCCCCCGCCGCCCCTCGGCGCCTACGGCCGGCCGGGCGAGGGGGGGGAGAGCGGAGCCGCCCTCAGGAACATCCGCGGCCCCGCCTCCCTCTGCCCGGCGGGAGCGGCTGCGCCCGGAGCGCCTCTGGGGGCGGCTGGCAGGGCTGGCTGAGCCGCGAACAGCGGCCCGGCCGCCTCAGCCCCTCCCGGCTGCCTTAAAACCTCCGAGCTGCGGAGGGGGAGGCGGGCAGGGCGCGGGGGCCGCTGCCCAACCGTGCCCGCCAGGTCTGACAGCGCTGACCGCCCTTGGCTTTGAACCCCCGCTCGGCAAAGGCAAAGGGCGCTGCCCGAGGCACAACCGCGACCCCGCGAGCCCCGCGAGCTGCCCCAGCCCGGCGGGTCCCGGACGGCGACGGGGACACGCCGAGCGCGGGGGGGAACGAGCAACGCCCGGACCGGAGCAGGGGGGGAACCGGGCGGCACCGGGGCGGGAAACGGGAAGGGACAGGGCCCGGCGGCTTCCGGTCACGTGGCCCGGCCCGGCGGGTCCCACACCGAGGGAAAACGCCGCCGCAGCCGCGCCAAAACCGGGACTTCCGGCGAGCCCTGAGCCCGAACCGGGACTTCCGGTGCGCCGCGCACGGACACAACTCCCATGGTGCACCGCGCCCCGCACCGGAACTTCCGGCGCGCCGCGCACGGACACAACTCCCATGAAGCACCGCTTCCCGCACCGGAACTTCCGGCGCGCCGCGCATGGACACAACTCCCATGATGCACCGCACCGGAACTTCCGGCGCGCCGCGCATGGACACAATTCCCATGATGCACCGCGCACTGCACCGGAACTTCCTGCGCGCCGCGCATGGACACTATTCCCATGATGCACCGCGTTTGCACCGGAACTTCCGGCGCGCCGCGCAGGGACACAACTACCATGATGCACCGCGCCCCGCACCGGAACTTCCGGCGCGGCGCGCAGGGACACAACTCCCATGGTGCACCACGCCTGCACCGGAACTTCCGGCGCGACGCGCATGGACACA
>JAWWEE010000052.1:2855106-2965443 GCA_035221455.1 Xenops minutus | reverse complement strand
CCCACCGCCCCTGGCGCACCGCGATTGCACCGGAACTTCCGGTGCGCCGCGCAGGGACACAACTCCCATGAGGCACCGCGCCCGCACCGGAACTTCCGGCGCGCCGCGCAGGGACACAACTCCCATGATGCACCGCGCCCGCACCGGAACTTCCGGCGCGCCGTGCACGTACACGACTCCCATGGTGCACCGCGCTTGCACGGACACAACTCCCATGGTGCACCGCGCCCGCACCGGAACTCCCGCTGGGCCCGCCGGGTGCCGGAGCCCCGTCCTGTTCCCTCCCAGCGCAAACCCCGAGGGGGCGGCTGCGACAGCGCCGGGAACAGCCCCAGGAAGAGCCCCGGGCACAGCCCCAGCCCCAGCCCAGCCCGGGCCCCGCGGAGAGCAGCCCGTTCAGCTCCTTCCTGCACTGGCGGCCGGCCCCGCCCAGCCCCGAGGAAGAGTTGCAGGAGGTGCCGGTGGGACCCGCCCTGTCCCCCAGTTTGGGGGGGTTACGCAGCCCCCCGTGCCGTCCCCTCGTGCCCCCAGAACGGCCGGACCATCCTTGCGAGCCCCGGGCAGCGCCCGGGACGGGGCCAGTGCTGGCAGGAGCAGGAGCAGGAGCAGGAGGAGGATGGAGAGCGATGGCGAAGGCTGCGTAACAGCCAAGAAGCTGAAGCAGGCCCCGCAGGACACGGGGCGCGGGGACAGCGGGGCTGTGGGGGCACATCCAGCCCTCCGGGCCGGTTCCCCCGAGGACAGGGTGGCAGCAGCAGCTCCGGGACGGCTCCGTGTCCGGACCAGCCGGGTCCGTGCCCCAGAGGCCGCTGCGGGTGTCACCCTGTCACTCCCGGCCCCGGCTACAGCTGCTCTCGCTGAACAGGGCAGGTGTCGTGGTTGTCACTGCCTGTTTGGATGCGTTTCAAGACATGTCAGCACTTTGTGGGCAACGTCAGAGCGTCCCTGCTGCTTCCCATGAGCAAGGGGCAGCTGTAAAGGCCGGGGAAGTTCAGTTACACGGGGAGATGCTACAGGAACTAGGAAAGCCGGACAGTTCTCTCTGCCAAGGTCCCCCCTCAGGAATGAACCTCCCGGCGGATCCACTCCCGTCTGGGAGCTGTTTCTGTCACGGCACCTCGGGGGGGAATGGGGGGTGCAAATGCAGGGGAACATCTCAGTGTGGCACGTCCTTGGGACACAAGAACATTTACTGTCACAGCAGAGACGATGGCAACAGCACTTGTGCCGTATTAGGGAATGAAGCAGGTTTATTTATGGTCAGTTCACTGCTAGACACGGCTAATAAATCCTTACAGGGTGACTGAAATAGTGAGATTGCAAAGACCAAACAGCAACAGGTATTTTGTCAGTAACAGATGTGAACAACTAGTCATGTTTCTCTCCTGCCCTCAGTAATCTCAAAACCACCAGGATTTTCACTTTTTTTCATGTTTCTCAACTTTTATAAAATACCCAAATAAAAATATGAGTATGCAAAACCATGTTTTCAATTGGGTAAATGTAGTAAAACCTAATCAACACTAAAGAGCTTTACTGTGGCTTCCTACTTCTAATGGAGCTGCTGGCATGAACTAAGGATTGCCCTCTTCCCTCGTGGAGCAGCTCCTGAAGGGCAGGGAGGTGCAAACCACGACCACCACTGCAGCCTCTGCAGCAGCAGCTCCAGTTCATGGACACGTCTGTTCCAGGGAGAGCACCTTCAAGGAATGACACAGCACATGAGAAAAACTGGGAGCACATAAAAGAGTCTGCTGGATTAGCAGTGTCGATGTGAAGGAGTTCAGTGCTGGAACACCCTGTCGTGTCAGTGTCACTTTATTCCATCCCACACTATGGGACACAGATACTTCCAGCTCCACTGCAGGGAGCAGAACTTGCACCTCAGTGGTGGAATACAACATTCCAAAATTCTCAGAGCCAAAAAGTCTTTACAGGTATTTGTTTTATTAAACTATTTCACAAATTTAAAGCATATAAAAATAGAACACTGTAGTATCAGAAAAACACTGTAATACCCAAAATTGAAATGGTGCGTGCAATTTTCATTTCAATAGTTTAATTTATTAACCGTGTCCACAATTAAGAAGCAAAAACCTAGGGCTAAGTCAGAAGTGGTAAATTAGTATAAACTCATTTCAGTGACCTGGGCACAGACAACTGAAGGATGCAAGAACACTCAATTCCTCCTAGATGTGCATTGTTCCATTTCTCCTGCTTTCCACACAAAAGGAAGGTTCCCAGAATTTTTCAAGTTTACATTATTGGTTATAGAAGGGTCAATAGTCCCATCTAGCTGGCCGTTAAGTGCCTGCAACACCCCAGACGTGGAACTGCAGCCGGAACTGCCGGGAGGGCCAGGCGGAGGAGGAGGAAAATCCCTCTGCAGTTGCTTACCTGCATTTACAGCCCCTTCCTTCAGCGAGGCTGCAGTGCTCAAAAGCAAGGAGAACCCCACTTTTATGTCAAATTGTCAGTTTAATGTTTTCATTAGAATAGTCTTTATATCACTCTCCAATAGAAGAAACAATATAACTAACGGCAAACTTTAATACAGGAACATGCTCCAAGATTAACAACCCAAAATGAAAACAAAATGAAATTAATGTAAAATGCAAATCACATATAGTACAATTGAAGTGTCCAAAACAATTTAAATAATTTTAAATATTTTATTTTTTTAAAACTTGCTACAAATGCTTTATACAGTATTTCAACATAAAGTCCCCATAACAGAAATGTAACAAAATGGGAATGATAGTGAAAGTGGCACGAATTCACCAAACAAGTATTAAACTACAAATTTTTAAGAGGTAGATTACTTTTTAAGTCAAGAACAAAAAGAAAAGGGGTGGCTGTATAAAGAAACTGAGTCACTTTCCATCCATTCTGTCATTAATTTGAAAGCTCTATGAACACGTGACAAATGGCATTTCCATACAAAGCTGTTATGAACAACAGACCAATCTCTGCCTTAAGTTATTAGAGGTGAACAACCTTTGAGAGTAATTATCCATTTCACTCTCAAAATATGCAGGTCTGTGGCCCTGCTCTGGCCTGATCTCTAAGAAGATACACTGCATCCATTAAAGATCTGCTGTTTCAAAATCCACCATTGCTATATAAAGCCTTATTTGCATGTGCAAATAAGATCTTGGAAAGTTCATAGAACATCCAATTCAGGCTTTTTTTCCCACTGTGTGCTGGACATCTAAAAGAGCCAGGAAGTGAGGAGAAGGCAGGAAGAAAAGGGAATTCTGCTGTGCTGGGTTGGCCTCTACTGATTCCTTTAGACAAAAGGCTTTAAGAGACTTAATACAAGAGAAGAAAGTACTCTGAGTGCAGCAGTTGCTGTCCCTGACCGTACCCTGAAGCACTGAAGGCCCTGCCTGGCCAGGACTGCCCAGGTGTGCAGGGGCCCCGGGGCTGAGCAAACAGCACAGCAGGACCCCGGGCTCAGTTACTGCCCCTTTCTCGGGCTCATTTCCTCTGGGCTTTCATGGTTTCTACAGTATCCTCCTCTACTCTGAATCATCCTGTGCTCCCGAGCCTGCCACTGAGCATTAGCAAGGAGCCTGCAGGGCATTTTGGGACTGAGAGTCAGCTCCTGTGGGTTTCATAAGCTTGCATTTCCCATCCCTTGGCGTAGTGCTCGTCCTAAGAAGAGCAACAGCTCTACCATGGCAGGAAGGGACTTTTGTTTTTACAGGAGATTCCTAGAAAATAAACTGAAGATAAATGACAAAACAAATTGGGGAGTATGTTTACACAGAGAAACTGAACGGTGAAAAACAAATCAGGAGACAAACACAAATATTACATGAAGCAAGTTTTGGAAAAATATTAAGATTTCCTGGGAAAAACCCCAAAACCCAACAGTGCTTACATGGAGTAGAATCAAAGTTTAACTGTGCTGCCATTAGTGTATGAAGGCAAAAAAATTCTTCATACTTGATATAAAAAAAAGGTTGACTAGACAATCTAGATGCATGAAAGTTACTTTAGAAACAAAAAGAATTTCCTAGTGTAACTTCTCATTAACCCGATAAAGACTGCAAAGTAAAGTAGTGCTATTTGAGCCAGCCAAGGAAATCTTAGCCTAGGTCAGTTGTTATTCCCCCCAAATCCTCTTGAACAATTCCCATAGGTACTGATTTCCAAGTACTTGGCTATTTTGGCTAAGGTCAAATGACTCATTTGGATGGAAAGATGTGTCATGTTGGCTTCTTATTCTGATCTGTCCTGGCATCATTTAAATACAGTTTCACATGTTACACTAAGAGAGCCATTGATGAGAATTAACATGAAGATGTTTGTGGCCCAAGGACAGGCCTTGGAGACACTTCTTGTTCCTAAAAGGCATTTTTCACACCATTACTGTCCAAATTCCGCTACCATTTTTTTTCCTTCAACACATCCTAATTTAGGTATGGACTGTTTCAAGTCAAATTCCCCTCTAGCCCTTGGGAATAATTCTGCTATATGGAACCTTTACTTTACAAAGCATTTCCTCCCCATTTCCACCTCAGTGTCCCCCGTAAGACACACAAGCTGTGATCAGCCTGGCTTTGCACCCTCAGCAGACCCTGCTCAGGGACACTTGTCCTGACAGAGGCTCCAGTCCCCCCTCCAGCAGCAATGGCTTGAGAGAAACATCCTCCCCCAGCCCCAGAGCTGCTGCTCATCACAGCCAGGGCTCCACTACCAACCCACACGACCTCTTCAGAGCCAGCGAGCTTTGGGGAGTTCCTTGGCAAATCAGACCCCTGTTCCCAAGAGTAACAGGGCAGGAGCAAAGTAACAGAGCTAGAAATACTGTGCAAAATACACTGTTGATCTGAGAGACTGCATGAAGACGTAAGTCGGGACTCAGGCACATAGATTAAGATTTTATTTATTTATTGAAGTATTACCCTTTCTTGTGATTAAAATGCTTCTTCTCAAAAAGAAATAGAACTTTAATTATAAAATTTTATAGTGAAACATAAAAGCATGATACTTCTAACAAATTTACATGTTCATGTAACTTTTCTTACATGTCTATTTCCCTTATATTAAGTATTTAATGATCTGATTTCATCCGTATGCACATACATTTTTGAAGTATTTGGTCATGGTTTGTTTCTTTTATATATATGTACGTATATATACGTATGCAGAGAATGCTTTTCATTACAAACCAAAGCAAGTTACTCCTGGGAGTAAAGGCGGCAGTCATGATTTTACCTTAGTGAACCGCCATAAATAAACCTACAATGGTTCTGGGCTACTTCAGATACCAAATACAAGGTCATTGTCTCCAGTAACATTGAGTCTAATGACATGAAGTTTATTTTTACTCAGGTATTGACATTTTTTTTCTCCAGAGTTTTCAATTCAGTTTATAATTAAAGACATTCTCTATACAAACCGTGTATTCTTTCATGACATGACAAAATGCATCAAGTATGTACATCAGACCTTAGCATCAGTGAGCTGCTCAACCATGTTTTAGGAAATGCAACTTTTTTTATTTAAGCATGAGAAACCCAGAAATAAAAAAAAAAAAAAGACCAAGAAAACTGGCAAACCAGCAAGCAACGTGTCCCTGGGTTGTTTCAAGTTGTGATGAAATGCTTACCTGCAATCTTTGAGCTCTTGCTTTGTACTGCTTTCCTCTCTCTTGTGTTCTGCTGCCTCTGCATTGGCTGCCTGCTGCAGGCTGCGGGTGATGGGCCCCCCGATCCTCTCTCGACACTTCACACTGAACCTGTCTGCCTTTTTCTTACTTGCCCCAGCAGATTTACTTGGCAGAACAGCTTTATTATTCCTTTGGATTCGGACATGCAGTTTCCGGGACACTTTGCTGGCCATTCCAGAGGAATTGTTCTTAGTGACCACCTTAGTCTTTTTCCCATCGACATGGGACATTTTAGACACTCTGACAGGACTAGAGTTCCTCAGGGATGAAGATGAATTTGGCTTTTTAGACCGCATGGAAGGTACAAATTTAACACTCTGTTTGGACTTGAAGGAGGCCGAGGGGAGCTGGAGCTGTGCAGGCCCTGAGGTTCGTGCTCTGGTCTTGCCCAGGTGGGTCTGAGTGCTCTGCATTTTGATTTCCGCATCTGCCGTTCGCCTCCGCTGGCTGCTGCCTTTCTCACTGTTTGCAGGTGAAGAACTTGCACTTTTTTTGGAAGAATTCTTTTTAGAGGAGGGAGAGATGGGTTTTTTGGGACAACTGTATGAGGCATGTTTGTTCAAACTCCCAATGTAGGTGAACTCCCTGTTGCAGTAGGGGCAGATGTGAGAGTCTGACTCGGGTGGATTGTTTCTCAACTCCGCCTTCTGCTGGGCAGATTTCTTTTTTTGCAGGATAGCTTTCTGGACAAGCTGGTTTTTCTTTTTCAATGCACTTATTTTTAGTTTATTGGAGGACATCTTGTTAATCTCAACATTGAAATTGAGTCTTTTAGGCTGACCCATTCGTCTGAAGGCATTCTTCCCAGGCCCAGCTATAACCACCATGCCATTCTTAGGCTGAACTGTCTGTTTGAGGGGTACTGGATTTTTTTTAGGTGTGTATCTCTTTTTATCACTGGCAGATGCACAGGCCAGTATGTGTTTGTGTAACTCAGGCATGTTATCCACACTTTTCCCACATTTTGTGCATCGAATGGCAGTAGTAAAAGTCTGAGGAATATTGTGGGTGGTGAAGTTTGTTGCAGTAACTCCAATACCCATAGGATTGCGGTGGTGATACTGAAAGGGAGGTGGTTTAAAGCTTGGGTAGTGTTGATTGAGGCCCATACGAACATCTGGATCTTTAGATTTCACTCCAGAAGCCATTATTTTTATAGTAGTATAAAGCTCTTCAGAGGAATCGTTTAGATCTTCATCTTCCTCCTCTTTAGAAGGTTCCAAAGATTCTTCTGGCAGGCTCTGCATGTGCTCAGCGTTTGCCTTACTGGGGTCAGTAAAATTCTGCGGTCTTAAAGTCCCACTTTCAAACTCATGGTGTGTGCACTCCTTGTCTGGATGGAGATCCCGCTGATGCTGTTGCAAATTGCACAAAAAAGCAAATTCCTTTTTACAGACGGAGCAAACGAAGATGTTCCCTACTCCATGAAGCAGAAAGCGATGTTCCGACAAGTCTGTTTTATCCCGAAAAAGCTGGACACAGAATTCACATTTGAAGGGCCATTCTTCAGCATGAACAGACAAATGCTTCGTTAGGTCTTTAATGGAAAGAAAAGGTGATTCGCAGACATTGCACACAAAGCTCTTACTGAATGTTTCCTGCACTACTCCCGATTCACTTGAAGTGTGAGGACCTTCTCGTGCTTTCTGCTGCTCGTTTTCAGCTTCTTCCTGTTTTATTAGTGGGAGAGAACTTTCAAGATTATCAGCAGAGGAAACAACAGAAGAAACTACTGAAAGAGGAGGTGGAGATGGAGATGATGAAGATGAGGAGGAGGAGAAAGAGGAGGAGGAGGAAGAGGAAGATGAGGAAGAGAGTGTCGGAGGGCCAGGTGAGGCAGCAGAAATAAGAGGTTCAACCGAAGGAACAGGGGATGGAGAAGGAGAAACCGTAGGTGAAAGAACTGGTAGTGGGGACTGGGTGGTAGTGTTGGACAGTGGTGATGGACAGGAGGAAGTGTTAGTGGCACTGGCAGGGACATCTGGAATCGGTAAGGGCATCGTTGGGAGCAGGGGAGGAGGTGACGTAGCCACTGTTAACACGGGCGGGCAGGGTGGCGGGGAGGGAGGGTTAGTGGGGGTCAGCAAGGGGGGCAGCTGGCACACGGGGGGCACAGCAGGTGCCTGGGGCCCAGGGGAAGGGGAGGAGCTGAGGGGCTGGCTGGCAGTGGAAGCCGATGCCGAGAGCTCGGGATCCGGGTCGGGCTCTGCCTGAGGCTCCAGGGCTGTGCTGGAGCCCGCACTGCTGCTGGCCCCGAGCGCGCTGTCCGGGGCCGTGTCCACACCGTTGTACTCGTTCAGCAGAACCTTCTGTAACATGCACGTGGTTGGCTTCTTCTTTTTAACACCACTACACGCTGGCTGTGTGGAATTCTCTTTGTATTCCCTAATTTCAGCATCACTGCAAGGCTTCTTATGCACACTTAAGTCTAAAACAGATTCCCAGGGAACCTGAGTCTTACTTTTGACATCAGACCTTTGTTTCACACCACTGGATAAATCCAGTGGCTGCTGGTTGCACACGTTGCCAAAAGTTGGAGCTGCTGTCCACTCTTTTGATATTTTATATTCTTCAAAGCAAAGAGGGCTCAAGGTCTCTTTGTCCTCCCTTGCAGTCAAGCTCCAAGCAGGTGAGTTGCTGTGGCTTTCTAACTTTGGCATCTTTGAGCTCCGAATACTCTCATTCCACACAGTTTTTCCCTCACCTGATTTGACAAAGTCTCGAAGCACTGGGCTGTGCTGTGGAGAACTGGGAGGGGAGCTGGTCCTTCTTTTAAATCTACTCGATACTGGAGGCAAAATAGGTGATGATGTAACAGAAGGTCCTAGTTTAGGGATTTCACTTGATGGAGTTACCTTCTTATTGTCCTGTGTCTGAAGAAGCTGCTTTAATTTTGATGACAAATACACCCCTTTTTCTTTATGGAAAGATAAGCTTTCTGTTGAAATGCTAAGAGGAAGATTTAAAGAACTTGTAGGAGTTATAGGTTCTGGGTCTATCTCAGTCTTTATTTTTGGTACAAGAGGAGGGCTGGCAGTTCTTCTCTTTTTGGATTCGTTGCTCCCACTGCTAGAGGATTCCTTGGGAGGTTCACTCACATGTGTTTGTGTAACCTTTATATTTGAGGAAATTTCCACCGTAACTGGACTGATTATACAGTTCAATCCATACAAGTCTGCAGAGTTGGACTCCATCTGAATCACATCACAATTGCTAGTGCTGCTGTTGGACTGAATCTTACCATCAATGTAATAATTTAAATTCTCAGAGATATTGCTGGAAATATCCATAATATAGACATCGTCCACCTCCCCCTCCTCCTCCAGCTCCGTGCTGGCTATGTACACACTCTGCACTGCTGGCACCGGCTCAGTCGGGAGCGGGGGCTCCTCGCTCAGGAATCCTTTTCTCCTGACCCCTTTGGGAATGAGATGACGCTCGTGAACCCTGCGCTGATGCCTCCGCATGTTGGTGTGAGTTCCAAACACCTTTTTGCAGTATTTGCATGGGTGCAACTCTTTGGGCTCCTTGTTTTCCTCTGCAAACGCAGAGTTTGACATTTCTTGGGAAACCTTCTCAGAATCCAAGACAACAGAGTCTTGCACAAGGCCAGAAACGTTCAGGTCATCTTTAAGACCATCATCCACGATTACCTGGTTCTCAGCAAGGTTGTCCAAGTGTTGTGATGCCGTCAGTGTCAGGAAGGGTTTCCGCTTGGGCCCGGCCTCGTGGCGACGCTCGTGCCTTCGCCGGTTGATCTGGGTACCGAAGGCCTTCCCGCAGTATCGACACTTGAAGGCGTGGTTGAGGGTGGATATGTGGATATGCATGTGGCGCTCAAGGCCCTGCTTTGTTGTAAACTTCCTCTCACAATGCTGACAGGGAAACATGAATGTTTCCTGAACATCACCATTGGATTCACCTCTTGCTTTCGGAATTTTCACCACAAGCTTTTTCTTTGGAGAGTTTTCTGGAGATTCCTCTGATGTACTCTTTTGTTCTTCCAGAGAGTCCAACTTTTCTTCACATATCAAAGGCATTTCAGCATTTTCTTTAGGTATATTGGTATCTTCTATCTCCTCTTCATCTTCCTCTTCTTCATCCTCCTCCTCTTCTTCGTCATCTAAATCATCTGATGCACAGTTTATTGCTTCTCCTTGTTTGTCTTCCGTTATCACTGGTGGTTCATTGGTTGGACTGGGGATCATCAGCTTTGGAAGCACATCTTGATTTACCATTTCCTGAATCACAGCTGTTTGTTCCAGGGACAGCACAGCAGAAACAGAAGGCATTTCATCCTCCTCTTTATGACCTGAAACACAAGCAAAGCATGAGACATTTTTACCCAACACTTCAGAGTACGCTAAACCTTTCTTCTCTCTTTTCCTAAAGCACAACAGTGATGCACATGTTGTGCAAGTAGAAGGGACCACAGACTGAAGCCATGGAAGAGTTATGGGTCAAAAGAATTAATACTGTATTTTTCCCCCTTAACAGGGACTTCTGCTAACAAGCAACAGACAATGACTGTGTAGCTCAGCTTCAAAGGCAATATTTTAGAAGAAGGACTTTGCTCTCCTCTTCTTTCCTAAGGAGTTCGAGTTTATGTCTTAATTTTGCAGAAAATTAGTTTTTCCTGTGGTCTAAACATGCTAAAGTGTTCTTTGATTCAAAATGATAGAAGGAAAAAAAATAAGGTACTTAAGCACTCACCCTCTTTAGAATCCCTCATATCTGCAGAAGTAGAATCCAAATCAGTCTTTTTCTCTTTTGTATCTGCTGCTTTCTTTCCCTTTTTACCCTCCTGAGTCTTCTTCTTTCCTGGGGAGGAAAAATCCCAACACTTATTATGCCTGTTCAGTAATTCTTATTTAACATATTCCAGTTAAACCCCCAGGTCTGGAGTATATACAGAGACCCTGCTTTCCTCAGGAATACAAAAGACAGGATTAGCAAACAGACAGCATTCAGGTAAAGTAGCCTCTAGAGCCCAGAAGAAATTATAATTAAAGATAACGAGTTTCTAAAAACTTCAGACCAAAATACTTTCCACACTTTCAAAGCAAGAACAAACCATAGGAGAAATCAAGAACAAACCATAGAAGAAATGTCCTGTCCAGGGTAACCAGCTCACATCATGAAGTTACCCAATACCATTTTGTGGCCATTAAATTCCTGTATCTCATAGAAACGTATGGCAAACAGAACATTTCTTCATATACTATTACTCTTTAGTATTAATTGGAAAGCTTACAAAATAGAAGGCCACAGAAGTTATTGTAGTTGTATAAACACTCGGAATATTGAAGACTGTAATATAAAAATATAAAAAAAGTTGTAATAAAAGCCAACAAAGTAATAACATCAAAACTAAAAGCACCGTAAGCGTGACCAACCAGGCAAAGGCAGTAGAACTAAACTAGATGGAACTGGGTAACAGCAAAATATAAAGGCATTTTGTTGTGTGACACAACCAAATTTGCCAACACCTTCTGTTAGCAAAATGAAGCAGCGAGTGTGAGTTGCTGAGGATGATGAACACAAAAGGGCATTATGCAAAGAGCTGACCAGCAATGCAAGATGCAAACACACTGAAAACTTCATTTCCCACTGCACTACAAAGTACTGCTCATTTTTTCCATTAGTCCAGGATCCAGTCCTAGAATACATAGAAATTATGGTAACAAGAATGTAGTAACAAGTGAAACTTTATGGCCTTCCAACTGAACTCACTGCACAGACCACACTCTCCACACAGGATGCAGACAGAGAACTCTGTTCTGAGACTTCCCATTTCTACACACCAGCTCTTGTGAACAAAACCTTTCTGGAAGCAGCAATCCAGATTCCTCCTTTGCCCCCTCTAATGTACAAAATGCCACTTTACAATGCACTGCCCCTTCCCTCTGATCCCAAGTGTCCCTCACAGCCCTAAATCCATTTCCTATTTAGAAGTACATTCTTCCAAGTCACAATCCTGTGAACAAGTTCCTCCTTTTTACACCTCAAAAACATTTTTCACATCTTGAGCCAAGAAACTGAAAAATGCCTTTTAAAAGACATGTTCCTCTATTCAAACTGAGAAGCTCCAAGTACAACCTCCCAACAGAGGAGCTCAGAGACAGGTCAGCTTTAAAAGGAAACCCTTGTTTTGGTTTGGACATTCTATTCTATGTAAATAATTGTCTGTATTTCCACTCAATGAGCTCAGATTTCACAAGCCATCCCCAAATTCCAGTGTGTTTCAGTTTCGTGTCTGTAACGTACCTTCTTTTATTTTCTTAGTATAATTTAAGTTTTTAGTCTCATGAACTGACAACAGTCACTCAGAAAGATTCGTTGTCACCTTTGGAACACACACAGGCATCTGCCCTGAAGTAAACTGACAGCTCTCTCTGAATACCCTCACTTACTGTAACAATACCCACATCTAACCTGCCAGAATGAACCAACACGGGATTATTTGGACAATGCAATACTGAATCCTGATTTTATACCAAACACCTGCAATTTCCAGAAGATTTAGCACATATTTGAGTGTTCGCACAGGCACAAAGAGTTTAGGTGCGTCTTTACTTGACACGCTGCTGAATGTCCAACTTGAACATGATTGTTTTATTCTCAGCACCTCTAAAGTTCATCATTAGAACCAGTAGTACCATCATCTGAGTATGAAGAATGTCAAATATGCTTCCAGAAATACCTGCCAAGTCACCTGAAATTGCTCTGGGAATGTACAATAACACACTCAAACAGTTCCATTTCTAGTGAAAAGGTGTAAATGTAAGATTTCAAAACAGTCCTAGGGAATCAAACATGCATCACAACACACCTTAGGAGTGTTATAACAAGCCATATTTTGTTGTTAGAGCCCTAAGAGCTGTCAAGTTTTTTGCAGACCACTTATCATCTGAAGACCAACATCAGTATCTTGACTTAAATGCCAAACTTCTGAATTTCTTTCTGTCTCTACAGGTGAGATTGGGAACAAGGAGGGTTGGTCACCAGCCCCTCTCACCTGCCAATCCTGGCTGTGCCTAGAGACACTATTTTAGCATATGATGGGACTGCAGATGAACTCACTGGACAACCCAATACCCAATTCAACAGCAGCACTGAATTTCAGCATGACAACAGGTTCCTGTCAGTCTTCAAACCAAGACCAAATTAATTATTTCTTCTAACAATATGGGAAATACATTTCAAGTGTGAGCTAAAGTATGTAAAGGCAACAACCCAAATTCCAAGTGCTAAAGAGGGCACAAGTGTCTCCAAGGGTTGTCCACTTGGAGAATACACCATTTATAGCACCTCAAATCCAATTATAATCTGGGAAATTATAACAGCAGGATTTGCATGCAAAACTGAGTTACTTTTGTCACATACTGATGAAAAGAAGACCATTTGCAAGTTCTCCTGCCACACTTGTAACAAGATGCAACCTGCTCTGTGATGCAGCTGGAGATGATTCAAATTCTTGGACTTTAAGCATCGATGTACTTGAAGATTCACCAAGCACCAAACCTGTCTTTCACTAAGCAGTGAGCAAAACTGCTTGTGCATGCCCAGCATTTCAGATGTGACACACAGTAACTAGAGACACCAAACCATTGTTGGTATTTTCCTTTACCAGATTTAGTTTATTCTAGGTAGGAGATTTCCTTCAAGCACGGCAATGACTGTCCCAGATGCAGCACTTCATGGCCCTCAATGTTCAGTAGACACCCAGGAAGAGAATTCCAGCAGAGAGTAATAGTAAAGTGATACTTCACTGATATGCTCTCCCAGCTTTCAGGTATCTGGAGCTCAGGAACTCCTGAAGATATTTAACAGCTCTTGAGACTTTCCCTCGTAATTTCTTGAAGTCATTTTTAATTCATGTAAACCCAAAAGAGTTGCATCATTTTCTTCCTGCAGATTTTCATGAAAAACACAATCTGTGGCTATCACTGAGTAGCCCCAATCTGTCCCTGATGTCTCCCAGTTTCAGAGGTCAGGAGCTGACAGAAACCTTCCAGAGATGGAATGCCTCAGAACACAGAACCTGGTGGAAGCCTGAGTATAAGTACACACGGGCACTTACCATCAGGTTCCTGAAGGGTCCTACATGGCTGCTACGGCCAGCTGGATCCTCCACTTGGTCTAAACAAGAAAGACACAGGAATGAAGCACAGGGAAAGTGAAATGGAAACAATGACAAAAGAATAAATGAAGGGCAGAACTTATTATGTGTTTGTGTATCAGAAGAATTGTAGAAGAAAGATGCAAAGGAAAATGAAAGAAACAGATGGAAAGCAGGTTCTTGTCCACTGTGAGGAAGATCAAAAGAGGATTGCATCAACTTGTCTTGCAACTTTAAACAGGGTTCCTTTTCCTCCCCTCTCCTTCACTGATGTTGTAAGATAGGTCAGCAGGAGCATTACCTGCCTTTACACCTTTACACCACCTGTGTAACACTGGCAGTAGAATGACACTGCTGTGCCTGTTGCAATGTCCAGATAATCAGTACTCCCACTAGTTCTGGAGCATTCAGATGACAACAGAGTAACAATATAAGAGAGAAATGATCTTTATTTGCCCATACCTCATTTTATTGATAAAACTAAGACCCCTCAAAACAACCTACAGTTACCTGCACTCAGATTTTTCTGTTAAGCAAAATACTAATGAAACAGTTAAACCACTGAGTTATTTCTGGTGGGATGAGATGAACACACTCAGATGCCAGGAGAGATGTTAAACACAGTCTTTCCATACACTTGGAACTGAACTCTATAATTAAATATTGCCCAATTGCACAAGATGCTATTATCTTTAATAACCTTTAGTGCAGCACAAAACATGTTCCCAGTTAAGATCATAACGTAAGGACACTCACACCTGAGCTCAAACACTGCTTCCATCACTTACAAGGAATACAGAAGGTGGACATTGCTTCCCCAAAACCCTTGGGTTAATAAGGGGAAAGAGTAACTGATATGAGCTGAAATTACGGGTGTTTCTTCGAGATCTGTAGCCAACAAGTAACTGCAGCCCAGTCACACCCCCAGCCCACAGCCCACTTGTGCTGCACCACAGGTACCTGCCCAAATCTCACCTTTCCTGGGAAACAGGGGAGAAGCTCCCTCAGAGACCCTGTGAAAAGGCCTCTTAGAGCACAGATGAAGAGGGCACTTTGAAAGGATATGGCTGAAGGGGAAAGATACACTGCCATATTCCAGCAATTCTAAGGGCAAAAGTCAAGGCACAGATCAATTTTTGAAACATCTCATTAAATGTGATGCCAATTAAACCTGAAAGGCTCCACACACAGGATCATTAAGAGGCCTGTTTTAATAATGCTGTCAAGTAGGTATGAAAACCTGCAGTCAAAAAGGCAAAATGTAAATGCCTTTTTTTACCCTGTTTTCCTCAACCTGCCATTATGAGTAATTGATGGGGCATTTTTCTTGCAATACCATTATAAAGTTATCAGATATAACTCATTTTTGTAGGCATAACTTCAGGTATTGTTAAGCAAATGGAACACTAAAACTGACATGAGGTGTTTGCCAATGTACAAAAATCATCACAAGAGAATTTTAACCTCCAACTCCTGAGAACCAGAATAACTCAGAGCTAAAGCAGATCTTAGTTCTGTACAGTCGTTCTGCCCAATCTTAATGTATCAACTGATTTTAAAGGTGGAGAGGCAGAATACACATAGCTGTACACTTTCAGGAAAATGGGAAAATCTTGTGACTTTTCTATAGAATAAGGGCAAAAGCAGTGAGCAAGGGTTCTTCTGTAATTTTTTCCAGCAGAACTTGCATCTCCTCTTCCTTAAAAAGACACTTTCAAGCTTACACAGTAGGAGCAGGGGAAAGAGGAAGCCAAACTTCACAGCAATTCTATTAATACCAACGTGCCTGCTGTATAAGCCTATTGCTACCCATTAATCATCATTTCACTCACTCAGAGCAGCACTTTAATCACTGCATTTGCCAACCAGATTGAGCAGGGCATAACAAAGGCTCGCCTTGGGAAGGTGTTTCAGGACACCTGGAGGCAGCAGCACATACACCTAACTGGGCACGTGTATTAGAGTGTTGGTACTAAGCATTAAATATCTGTTTTGCAGAGAAGAAACAGAGCAATGCACTGACAGACTTACCATGATATTTGCATAACAGATGAACTTGTTGCCATGGAAAGCCCAAGAAAATTCTGAGCTGGGCTATTTAAAACACCAATTTCGGCAAATGTTTGGCAAAGTCTCCACTTCAATGACAGCAATGAAGATCATGTTTCTGTATCTCACCACAAACTGCTGAAGTTATCTAATAATCAGTACAAGAAATGGTAGGATGGCATAGGCATGCCATGCTAACAGAAAGCAATGATGCAGCGGTTTGCAAGAAGCAAAAGGGAACATATTGCCATTATATGGGGTTCTTCATGAGCCCACACAAGCTGAAACTATTCAAGAAATTCAGATAAACAGATAAAAAAAAATTCAGGTCAAAAAATTCTAGGAGTGAGAAGCCTGTGTTAAATGTGTGGCACTACAGCAATCCCTACAAATTGAAATATGAGCTGTCTCAGTCTCCTTCACCTGATTTATGTCTTGTAAATTAAATTACCTACCATAACTCTCTACCAGAAGAGAGACAAAAGCATTTACATTACCTGTCTGCCAGAGGATGCCATCTACCTGTGCAGCATGTCATTCACATTCCCAGCACATTAGGACTCCTGACTAACCTGAGTGTATATCCCAGGAAGTCATAAATTTATAGACTACAAGACTTACTCATCCATAATGACTTCAATAGGACAGAATGTCACCTAACAGTTACAAAGCATGGCAAACAAGGGTCTCATTCCATGCAATTTTAACCCACAGATGAGCTGTGATGAAACAATTCAGTGTAAATAATCAAATGTAGAGCTTTTATCTTGGCAAGATTTAAAAATGCTATTCCTGCTCCTACACCAGTATTTCTAAAACAGCAGAAAGAGCACGCAAACACGTGACCAGACTTGCTCTAGATCTGCTCAATCACTTCAGCTCCTCGTGTACTCCTGCTTCCTAACCTTGCAAACAACACAGCACCCCCATCCACTACACATTCCTTGCAAGTGACTCCATAGCTGCCACACAGACACAGCCAAGCCAGGCCAAAAAATATGAACGTTCTTCTCTGCACTTCTATTCCATGAGCTTTTGTTTTGCTAAGTATTAAAACAAAAGCAGCAGTAAGAGAAATGTCAGCTGGCAGAGACATTTTCCAGAAATAACTGCTGCTCTCTATATTTAGCTAATTTTTATGTACAATCAGTTAAAAATAGAGCACCCAAATTGTGTAAATACAGAGAGTTAGTCTGAATTTAAATCTCCTCATTAACCAACAGATTTTATCTCAGTGCAGAAAGTGTTGCTTCTACATTCTCTAGAGCTCTCCTCAAAACGTTTGGCTGACCCCGAGGTGAAGCTACACACAGATAACTGAAACAACACGTATTTTGACAGCACAATTTAGGAGATAATGCAAATAAAAGATTACTCTCACCACTACTCGGACCACAAAGTTTAAAATTATCACTATAGATCTGTTTGCCTTTATCTGCAATAAATAACCCAAAGATCTATCATGGGCCTGTTTGGATCACTGAACATTTGAGAGGTTTAGGTCAGAAGTGTCTGGGGGTCTAGATGGGTTGTCTTTAAAAGTGACTCCTTAGGCCTTTACCTGCCATTTCGTTCTGCTGTTTGACAAACCAGGTATGTTCCAGCTCAGCAGTGGTCACACCAGTAAGTGACATTTTTTTAAAAAAAAGTACTTCTGAGCCCAGGGACAGACCCAAAAGCCCTTCACATACAGCTGATCAAGGTGGTCTCTTCCTCTTCCAAGCAATTGTGTTTCCCCATGTCAAACAGAACTCACAGGATTAGTGAAAAGCTGCCCCTGCCTGGAAAACCCAACCCGAAGAGTTTGTCCAGACAGGAGCTAAGGCTTTGCTTGGAGAACACAGCTGTACAATGGATACAATTCCCAAGAAACAGGACTGCCTTTGTGTCAAGTGGAGCCCTGGGATTACTGTAACAGGAGTCCCCAAGGTTGAGGAAACAAGAGCAAAGCCCTTCACAGATGCAGGGTCTGGACAGTACTGCCACCACAGTAAATCCCCCACGGGTAAAACCAAACCCCTCACAACTGCCCTGTTACTCATTTTCACCCAAACCAATCCCTTTGTTTACCACATCTACAAAACATCACTTTCAGAAATTGTTCTCCAACTAAACAAAACATTCCAGGTAAAATCACCCACTTGTCTTTTGCAATGAATTTCATCCCCCTCCTCGACATCCATGCCAGATTTCTTTCCTTTAACTGCTTTATTCTCGTTTTTCTTCACTACAGCCAACTACCTACTACAGTAAGTATGTAGTGTTTTTCCATCAGTCCCCATTAAAAATATTACAGCACCTTCTCAATCGGGTCTCCAACCCAATAAGGAACATTAACTGTTAATAAGCAGCTCCTGTCACAACACATTTGCAGCATGAAAACTTTGTTTCTCTGTATCTGTTAAATTTGGGGAGACTCATCTTACAGCTTGAGTGACAATCCAAGGTCATATGGCAGAATATCACTGCAGGTCCTTTCTAATTTGTAGGAGTAGATAAAGGAGGAGAATAAACATTATACAAATTCATTATTTTAACATACAATACAGTCACCAAATCACTTTTACCTGCTGCAAAATTGTGGAAGATTCGCTTTGCTCCCTCTGTGAAACGAAGTGTTTCAAATCATTTCAGCTGCAGCCCATTGATAGTTTCTTGGAGAAAGACTTGTCAGCCTTCTCTAATAACACAAAATAGGCTGAATTACATTTCCAAAGGACCTGTAATCCCCCAGTTGCCCAATCAGTGCATTTCTCAGAGTGCAGCAGAGGACTGTGCTGCAGGACAAAAGCAACAGTTGGTGCTCACGTGAACAGAACCAACAAGAGAAGTTCTAAATTTATAGTATGGCCCAAAGCAGACAAGAGCAAACTGCATCTGCTCAATCTGTGACATCAGTAAAGGACAACAGGTTCACAAAGTCACTGCAGGGAATGGCAACTTCCTCCATTTTCCAGAGGGGAAGTAAATCCCAGCCAGAGCATAAGTGTATTTGTCTTCTGCCCAGTTAACTGATGCAGTCAAGATTAAACTGTTTAAACCAAATTAGACTTTAAAGCTGTACAGGCTTTTTGCACATGCCTGTTTATAGCATAAACAGGCAACTAAAATAGAATACAGAAATAAAATGTCACTGTAAAGAAACTTGGACATTTTAATTTGCAGGTAAGGAACCAGGAGGAAACCCCAGCTCTGGTACAGGAGCAGAGAAAGCAGAGGGTGACCCAGGTCAGGATCTGGTAGCCATGGCTAAGCTTCAGCACAAAGGCCACTTTGCTTTTGCAGTCCCTGACAAGGACCCATAAGATTGGAAATGCTGGAGACTCTGCTCTTTACCAGCATCTTTGCAGCCAAGCCAATTTTTTACTCACCTCACTGAAATTTGGTATGACTTCCTCCTTGGGAAAAGCCCAAGACAACTCTAGGACTTGGCTAAGGGTCTGAATCTATGGCAAAAGTGGGTGTTTGAACATTCTGATCTCAGCCACTGCCAGACAGGTCAGCTCTCCTCGCACTTTACACCACAGCTGACCATCTACACACTTAGTTTGCAAACTTCTGGCAGCAACATGTGGAAGTTTACATTGGACTTGGCCCTGAATAATGGTGATGCAGGAGAAAATTTACCCAAATTTCTACGAATCAAGTCACTTTCACAAACACCAGGCCTTTCCCATTCAACAGTCAAACTGTTTCTGATGGGATGCCAAAAAAAATCAGATCCGTATCTGATAGACTGGAGTGAGGCATCTGGCTCTCAACACAAGTTTGAATAATGTATAGCTGACTACTCATTTCCATGGCATTTTGCAGCAATAATAATCAAGATGATGGATTTTCAGAGAGTATTATAATACTCTCACTAGAGTAACTTTATGTCAATCAGCACATTAATAACAGGATCTCTCTGAAGTTCTACAGCATTAATCATAGTCAACCAAATGCTCTTGCAGAACTCTGATAACCAAGTACGACAACAAAATTAACTCTGAACAGCAACTCTGGTGAGCTCATGAGTGCTTCTGAAAGTTTCATCCGAAATAACTCTCAGGCACTGGTGATCCAAATAAATATTGCAATTTCGTAGTCCAGGGGAAAAGTGTATAAAAGGTAAGTAAATGCTTCCTAGAGAATAGTGAGACATCATTTCTTAGCTACAAATGTTGAAATAGCGAGTGCTGTCTCAGTAGTTGATAAACCCAAGCAGAAACTTTGTCTGCTGAAACATTTTCTCAAGGAACTCCACACAGCAAGTGTAGGCTGGGAGGACTCTGCAGAACCAAGTCATTCCTGTCAATCCACTTAAGGCTCTTGGCAGAAATGACAAAATAAATTGGAAGGTTTGACAGATTGAAAACATTACACACACGCTGCTCTGACAACTGGTTTTCTTTTTTTGGTCACTTGAAAAATGTACTAGTTAATGAGTGAAATATAAAATTTATTTGATATTTTGCAGTTTTGTATTGCAGTGATATGAGAATGTTTAGAGCAAACACAAATTACCTGACAAAGGGCATCTCAGTTAAAGAGCTCTCAGCCACACTCTCAAGTGGAGTTTGCATGAAAAAGCCAGCTATCAAACCTTGGAGTGCACACACAAGTTGAATGTGCTTGTTCACCATTGCAGAATAACCTACATGGGGCACCTGCATATAAGCCCTCAGTGTAAGACACTGCCTGTAAACAAGTCAAGTAAAATAAATGGTCAATGCAAAACTCTGGCAAATTGTAATAAAAGGGCACTAAGAAAGCTTAGTACCATTTATGATACAATATTATTCATATTAATTCTGTTCAAATGGTCTTAAAAAGATGAAGTATAAAAAGAAAACATCTATAGAAAAGCAGTAAAGATGATGAAGAGGTACAGAAAATTCTCACTACAAGGAGAACTTGGAGCCTTCCCTAAATTAAGAAATGGTTCCAGAAGGAGGCAAAGAAAATTAGAATACACTGAAAGCCAGTACCTGACCATACCTTGTATCCACCATAAACCCCAGAGTTTCCTATTACAAAACAAACACTGAAGTGGGAGATTGCACAGGAGGGTCAGGGAACCACAGAAAGAGCAAGTGTCTGGCAAAGCCTTGACAATGTCAGTAACGCAAAAGCATTGGAAAAGGATTATTCATGGGAATGGAAGTCACCCAGATTTAAGAGAGATGCAAGACAGCCAGTAGCTCACTTTTGCTCTCTTGTATTCTATAAACAGGACAGTTTTAAATCACAAAATACTTAAAATAATAAAAAATAAAAGTAATTGTTTCTCTCTGGAAAACAGTTTCTATTCTCCTACTCTGCAGGAATTCATCCTCTTCCTTTTTTGGAACAAATCCTCCAAATCTATCTCAAAGTTCTTCCCTAAAACAGCAATTACCAAATTTCCTCCGTATCTTCTCAAAAGTGTTTAAATGTTGAGAACAGCCTAAGAAAGTTTTAGTAAATTCTAATACAGTAAACTGTTTCTACAAGGAAACTGGTATTTCAATAGAAACTTAGTAACCTTATTTTCAGGAACATCAAAACAGCATTTTCCTAAGAAAGGAGAATAATTTCCTAACACACTGGATTCATTTAAAAAACCCAGCAGTGAAGTACCAAGCTGCTTTTCTTTCAGGTCACTCCTGATTTCAAAGCTAACCCTGATCAACAGGAAAACATTGATTAACACTAGAAAGCCGCTTGGTGCTTGTTTCACTCACACTGTGCCTTATGGAACTGAAGACAGCATTAGCAAATTTGCTGGGAAATGCTACTACTGTGGTCTAGATCCACTGTCCTTTTAAACTTCTGAAAAGCAGTCTAAGAGAGTGTGGCTAAAAAAGCAAGAGTACGAATTAAACCATGGAATGCTTTAGAATTGGAATTATCTAATACCCCAAGATTTTTTTTCTGTTGGATAACTACATACCTCTGCTCTAAGCAGAACTAAGCAGCTAGAAACACACCAACTGGTTACCATCATGACTGTTATTTTAAGTTAAAGACACAAACCCACAAAATAACAGTGTACGAAGTGCTTGTGGTACTTGTTTTAGTAATGATCTGGTAACAGCACTTTGCCCCTACACTGCAGCCCTGACCTCTAAACCCAGTGAAAGCCTTGTCCTGAGCAGTTCTGCTGCCCTGGTGCCATCCCCAGGCAGTGACTTAGAGCCGAATTTGGGGGCCCAGCCCACAAAGATGGGGCTGCCCGAGCCCACTGTCAGCACAGACACTCCGTGACACTGGCCCCAGTGCCATCCCACCCCCCTGGGGACAGCCAGGACCAGCACATGTGTGGAAGCTTCCCAAGGGAGCACATACACAATGGTACAGCTGAGGCTTCTGCAGGGGAACCCAACCCCAGAGCCCTCCCAGGCCTTGCCATTCCAGCACAGCCCTAAGCATGTTCCCAGTGTTCCCAGAAAGCCCAAACCACCTGACCAAAGCAAAACCACTGATGTTCTTTAATAACTCACAGAATGTCTGAATGTGCCACAGTTTCCTATTTCCAAAAGTTTATACTTTGAAACAATCTAAGGGGTCAATACATGCAATTTAGTGCTGAATTCTTATCTTTTCTTTTAAATACAGATAATTTGGTGTTTTATTTCTGAAATGAAAGCTTATCTCCTCCCATTCTTAAACCCCCAGGCAGGAGCAAAGCTGGAATGAATCACAGCAAATTCCCTGTGCTGTTCTGAAAGCTCAGAGCAGCTGTCCTGGAACTGGGGGCACTGCTGGAGAAGTGAAGAGGGGAATGTAAAGTAAAACAAGTCTCCCATTCAAAGATTATCTGGGTATCATTTGGCCATGATTTCCACCTGCAAGGACACCCAGATGGCAATCCAAGGCTTATCTTTTGTAAAGAGGATGCATATTTATGGGACTCTCATGTACAGCTAATTATTTGGAACATGAGAATGCCTAAGAATTATTAACAAAAAAACCTGCATAGATTTCTACTATCACAGAATTTAACCTGCTGATTTCATCCTTATTTTTCCCTTTTCTCCAGCAGCAATCTGACACTGTTTCAGCAATACTCACCCTTACAGACAGAAGAAAAACCAGTGTAACTTTTAGGATGGAAGCATTTCTTTAGAACTGGGGAAGCAGAAACCTGAAGTTGCACTTCACATTCAGACTAATATAACCCAAGGCACAATAATTCTTTACAACAGATACAAAGTGATTGGTAATTCACGCACCTTCATCTCACACTATCTCAGGGCCACTACTGGTTACTAAGTTTCTCCACAGATTCATGTTCTCCCTGAAACCTGGTAAGAACTACAGGGAACAGCAAAACTGTGACAGCAGTAGTACCATTTAAGGTAACAAAGTTGTAAAAGATTTATTAGCGATGGTTTGAGACTTTAAAATTTGACTACAATAAATATCCCCACGGCACAGGTGACCCTGCTGCAGGTGCTGTGCCTCCACTACAATAGAGAACTATTTTAAGAGTTGACACAACTGTGCTTCAGAGGTCATTTGGTTTCGTGACAACCCTCTCCAGTTGTGTTATGCAGCACATGCTTTTGGAAAAACGGAATTACAGACTTCCCCCCTCTTGACAGTGTGAGCATGGCCAGAAAGCAGCACACAGAGCCCTCACTGCAGACACAGCCCAGACTGTGCCACAGACTCCGCTGCCTGCCAGGGGAAGAAGTGGAACACAGAGACCAGCACAGCGTGAGGCCCCACCCCGGAGAGAAACAGGCACAGGAGAAGGAAAACACTGCTCTCCTCGTTCCCCCCCAGAAGGGCTCTTTTAGAGGTGTTATTGACAGGCATG
Source organism: Xenops minutus (assembly GCA_035221455.1). Taxonomy (NCBI): domain Eukaryota; kingdom Metazoa; phylum Chordata; class Aves; order Passeriformes; family Furnariidae; genus Xenops; species Xenops minutus. Next base: position 2,941,806 of record JAWWEE010000052.1, on the reverse strand, counting down.
GAGCAGGGCACGCTTTTATCCTGGGTAACATCAGTATCTGCATTCTTCCAAAGCGAGACCTTTGATCTGCCACACAATCCACAACCAAAAGGAGATTTTAGCCCTGTTTGACCACATTTTGGAGCCTATGCAGCACCTTAAAGCAGACTATAGCCTGATAAAACCCCAGGATATCTGTAGGTATGACCATCTTTTGTTCTGGTGGGCCTTTTTTTTTTTTTTTTTTGGGGGGGGGGGTGTTACAATATTTTAAGAACACTTTAGTTAGTAAAAAGTTACTTTTTTAAAAAAGATTGAGTATGAAGCCAGAGGCTCCAGAAGTAAACATTAATCTTTGATATTACTGCTCACTACTACAAATTATTATTGTCATATGCAGAGGAAGAAATGCCCAATGAGACAGAAAAAATATCCACACTACTCCTCTAAAGAACACATGAATCCAACCGTAAAAACCAAGCTGCTCTACTTTTTCCTTAGAAGGAGAATTAATGAACAACCTTGTGCTAAGGCATTTGATTGAACAAGTTTCCCTATAAGCTTGGCCAGCAGAATAAAGCACATTAACTTCAACCTGGGAGAAGCAGATGAGAAATGTTTGACTACAAAATGCAATTTCAGAAAATACAAAAGCAATAAAATAAAAATCAGGTAATTTTTCAGCTGGTTCTTGGTCATGTACCAGCAGCTGTGAGATCTTTACCATGTAGTCATCATGGCAAAGATAACAGCTTGGCTCTGATAAAAATCTGTGATGTTCCCCAAGTTCATCATGTTGTTTTGTTTTTAACTACCCTCATCAATACCCATTTAGCCTACTAAAATCCTTTCCAAATCTCAAATGCACTCACCACCTCAGGAACAACACGCAATGCTGCAATATGTAAAAATCTGTTTGTAAGGACTCCCTCTTCCCTCCAGGACTCCTGAGCTCCTGTGCCCGGTAGAAGGAAGATGGAAAGGATTTATTCCAGCTCAGGAAACCCATGGCCAAGCCAGGCAGGAGCATCAAACCCTCACAGCTGTAAAGGAGCTGGAATGCAGAACACAAAAAGCAAACCATGCAAGGGAGAGATGGCAGCTGGAGGGAATGCCAGGTACCATCCCAAAGGTGCTCTGCAGATTATGGACCTGGTGTCAGGGATCACTTGTAAACAGACAGGTCAGAGCAAGGTCAAGGAGAACAGTTCAAGCCGGACTTTGGGTCTGCCAAAGACCCAGTCAGCTGCTGGTTCTTAAATGCCATCTCCACTTTGCAAATTTAGTCCAGCCTACCTCTTATGGAAACTCAGTCTCACCTACAGCACCTGGGCATTTATTCACAAATAAAGAGAACTCCTCCTGCAACGTGGGCAGTTTTACAGCAATGTAAGCACTGACTGATTGGGCAAAACCAGCCCATTTTTATTACCTGTGAACTGGTCACCTTTCCTATCTATCAGGGTTCAGGAAATAAATAGCAGGAACAAGGTTATTTGCCAATGAGAAACTACCTGTCCAAGGACAAGGCCCAAGACGCACTAAAAATTCAAAAGGATATTTTTTTTACTGAATACTGAATAATGATGAGCTTTATTAAATAACTGCATGTTCTGAATTACAATGCACCTCTCAAACACTGTCTTGTCTAGTCATTTCTAAGGTATTAAACTGACAGTTTACTTCTCTGGAAAACGTGTTCCAAAAGGACACACTCATTCACAGTTGTTTGGACTTGGCAGTTCTTACTTCTATTTTCTCCTCAATATGTAAGACAACAACGTGCCACACAGGCCAAAACAAAGTTTATTAAAAAAATAATTCATTCATCTGTTTAGGTCACTAATAAATTCAAACTCCACGACCCTCTGGAGGAGCTCCCTTCTAGTAAGTTTCTTAAATTGCTATTTAATCTCAAGTATTACATTTTACTGACTCCCAATTTTTCACAATATCCTTCTTCTGCCACACCTCTTGTATCACAGAATTATTTATTTTTAATTACATTTTAATCCTTCTCATCACAATTTCCTTTATTTTCCAAAAAATCCTCAACCCTAGGGTTAAGGAACTTCCATATCCAAGGCATCGATGCCAGTAGAAACCATTCTGGAATCCTCAATGCATCTACTGCTAACAAATCTGCAAAAAAAATGTATTCCTTAAAAGAAAATTGCTGTGAATTGCAAATACTAGCAGATGTTAGTACAAACACTAAAATAACTGAGTAAAAAACCTGCAATGACACCTGTGAAAAACAGAACTACACAATTTCAATTGCTTTATCATTTTACAGCTTTAATCATAGCCATTCAAATCAACTAAATACTAAGAGTTTGGTCTTTCTGCTTCTTCATGCAGGAGTATCATTCCATAAATAAATTGCTCTTGTTTATTCTCAAATGCTTCATTTATATTGTGCTTGGAGTTGAGTTTTGCTGGGTTGTGTTTCATTTAATAACTGTGAGCCTTGATAGGAAGCTTGTGTTTACAAAATGGGGGAAAAGATCTGCTATTCCTAGTTACGAAATCTGTAAAACTCAAAACAGTTAAACCTTGAAACCTACAAAACCAGCACAAAATCAAAACCCAGCAACCAAATTAGTTCACTGATATTTTTATCTGCAAGTTCACAAATGCAAATCAGACTTCTGTGCTACAAAAAATTACCTTAGAAATTATTCTGACTGGCTTTTCTGATTTATCATATAATCAAATTCTTGCAGGTTGTTTTTCTAGCCTTTCAGGTAAATCATAAGCACACAAATTCTATGTGCTAAGATAATGCAGATTTAGGAAAAACCATAATACAGTCTGTAATTTACTGAGTCTTGCTCATATGTGCTGAATATGCTTTTCATTACAGGCAGCAAAATAAGAATTAGTGCCTGAATTTCAGTTTGTATTTGCTTAACCTAAAAATTACTGTTCACAATAACTAATTGTGTTGCAGCACAGCCCCCTCTTCAATCTCTAAAATAAAAAGCTTACATAATAACTGTTCTCAATATTTCAGTTTGTTCCCAGTGTGAGTTCCACAGCCAACTGCACTACCTGTAAGATCAGGCCTTAAAAACTACAACGACGCCACTTAAAATATTATCTTTCTTTTGGTTCGTTTGTAACCTTCAGAGAATTCCAGAATGTACCTATTTCCCTGCAAGGGGATTCGACATCCCTGTGCTGCAACTGTGAATGTTCCCTTTCTTTCTTTAGTCCCTGTAAGGAAAGGCTTTATTGCGCTTTTGGCCTAAAACGCTGCTGAAATGTCAGTTATATAAGGCCCTGCGTGGAGACACACGCAGGCACAGAAACACCATCAGCCGTGCAAGAAACCACGGGTGCCTGCTCTGGCACGCGGGTTTAAGGGAACCCCCGAGAGCCGCCGCCACCGCCCCCCTCGCCGAGGGGTCGGGGTCGGGCCATTCGCAGCGCCCGCCAGACGCCGTAACCCACACGAGCAGCGTGAAGCCACGAAACTGCCCCGGCAGGGCCCGACACGGCCGCAGCTTCTCCGCCCGGCTCGGCTGACGCAGCCCGGGCCCGGCTCGGGGTGTGCCGCCCCCACAGCGGCACCGCGGCGGCCCCGGGCTCATCCTCTGCCTTCGCCGGGCGGGACCGGGGCCCTGTGCCCTCCTCCCGAGCAGGGACCGGGGCCGGGGCCCTGTGCCCTCCTCCCGAGCAGGGACCGGGGCCCCGGGCTCATCGCCCCCCTTCCCAAAGCGGGACGGCCCCGGCCCCGGGCTCAGCCCCCGCCCCACGCGGGACGGCCGCGCCCGCCCCTGCCCCGCGTGCCCCGTCCCCGCTCCCAACTTTCCCGGCCGCCGCAACTTCCCCGTTCCGCCCCCGGGGCCGCGCCGGGTCGGGCCGGACCTTTCCCTGCCCTCCTCCCTCCTTCCCTCCCTCCCGCGGGCCCGGGAAGGTCACGCCGGCCGTGCGGCGGGGCGCGGCCCGCGGCGGGGGCGGTGGCGGCGCTGGGGCCGCTGCGGTGCGTACCTCTGCGGGCCTTGGGGGAGTGCCGGCGGCTGCGGGCGCTCGCTCGCTCCTCCTCGATCGCCGCCGCTATCGCCGGGTCGTCCTCGCCATTGTACCACACCAACAGCTCCTCGCCCGCCGCGATTGGCTGCGGGGACACAACACACGGCCGCGCGGCCAATCAGCGCGCGCCTTCTTGGCGGGGCGGGCGGCGGCGCCCCCGGCTCTGCCCCGGCCCGGCCTCGAGGGCGCCGCGCCCCGAGCGCCCCCTGGCGGCGGGAGGAGCGCCGAGCCCGCCATTAACGGGGGCATTGCAGAGCCCGGGAGCTCATTAGTGAGTTAACCCATTACACACCGCCCGGGGTTAATTAAGGAATTCACTCATTACAGGGCTCCCGGGAGCTCATTAATGAATTAACCCATTACACAGCACCCCAAACTCCGCCCCCAGGAATTAATTAATGCATTAACCCATTACACAGCACCCCAAACTGCGCCCCCAGGAATTAATGTAGACAGAAACACAGAAAAAACACACAGAAAAACACAGAAAATGCACACACACACAAAAATGGCCACAAAAAAAAAATTCTTGCCCCCAAAAAAACCCCCAAGAAAAAATCTCCCAGAAATCACAGAATGTTCAGGGGTTGGAATGGACCTTAAAGAGCTTCCTGTGCCAACATCTCCCCTCTCCCACTCCTGCCACAGGCAGAGACATCTCTGGCACAACTGCCTCACACAAAGCATTCAATAACATTAATATAATATAATATAATAATGAGTAACACTGCTCAGAAAGCCACTACAGCTGGATTTGAAACATGATCTAAGGATAGGGGAAAAAAACTGCTGCAGTGGGTTAATGGCAACACAGATAATTACAGCATGTTTAACAAATCCACTTCTACACAACAGTGACAGGTTTGCTTGCAATTTCAAATTAATTATTTCTATTTTTTTATCCAATTAAAAAATAATCACAGGAAAGACCAATGCCAAGTAGGCATCACTAGAAATGCTACTCATATTCCCAGCACTGCCAGTAAAAGAAATTGGTCTTGATCAGTTTATTCACATGCTCCTTAAAACATCAGACTCAAACTGGTAACTCTCCAAGTTTGCAGACTAAGGATGTATTTGTATATATTACTATTTAACTCTTCCTCATTATTTCTCCATTTCCTGAAGCATTCTACCCAAGTCCAAGAAAAATGTAAATGCCTTAACTACAATCCCCCTCTTTCAAGGCTTAATAAACACGGGACTGGTGGAGAACAGACCCTGTTTTCAGTCACTCCATTGGAGTAAAGGGTGTCCTTAGACTGTTATTTCCAGTGTGAAGCCAAAGGGGATTTGTGTATCAGGAGCATTTTTTTCTTTTACAGCACTTTTCTCAGTGAGTCTCACAGCACTTGATACAGATGGGGAGTTACCTTCTTGTCCCCAGAGACTGGAAGGACAAGAGATGCAAGATCCCAGCTCTGGAAAGCACTGAAGTTGTAACACAAACGAAGCCTGAGGTCTGGTTCCCCTAGTCCCAGAGGCCTGACAGCATAACCAGTGGGAAAGCTCTTTGTATGGTCCCATTTTGCAGCTGTTGAGCAGCAAGGAATGCAGAAGAGTTGTCTGGTACAAAAAACTTACCATCTAAAAAATACACAAGCTCAGAGGAAGGAGCTGGCTGAGGGTCCAGGCAATGCAAACACAGGATGACAATGAGCACAGAACTTGTTGGCTGCATGGCTGAATTATTCAACTCGATGGATTTAGTTTTATTATGACTGCTCTAGAATCTAAATTAAGGCCTCCAATCTTGTACTTCTAAAATGAGACACAGCACAGCTTCAAAACCAGACCATTAAACTTCTCCCTCACTGAAAACTGGAGTGAGAAAAGGACTATAGTGAGCAAGTGCCACTTCTAACACTACTCCTGAGAACACCCTCTAATAGGAGCTCCAAAGCCCACACCCTCCTAGCTATTCCCTACAGACCCCTGGTGCAGCAGTGTCAGGCTGGCACAGCTTGGTTAAATAAGGTACACATGCTGGAAAGGCTCCTCAGCTTAGTAACTCCCACATGCTTTCCTGAGCTTTGTGTTTTAACTATAGTCCTTAATCTGAGTATTTTCTGTTCAAAAGGTTTAATTTCAAATTCGTTATTTTCAAGAGTAGTACCCTAACAAGTTATATCCTGAGAAGTTTTAGTCCGGACTGTCTAAAATTCAGTTGTTTGCACATGTGCAAGCACTGCAATGGGTCTTGTGCAGACAGACAGGCATCTGCCCACCTGACCTTCTCAGAGTATGTATTTTTCATACAGACACTGCATTTTACTGTGATTCTGTGCTTCTGCAGCTGGATGTGGCCCCACGTCACCAAAAGCAACCAAGGTGACATTCACTTGGGTGAAACTTTCACACTGTACAAGCCAAGGTTATATTGTGTTCTCCTGTGTAACCAGGATCTTGGGTTATACAAACCTGTTTGACAAAACATTGTTCCATAAACAAATTAATTTCACTTTAATCAAGGACAGTTTCACAGTCAAGCTTCTTTAGAAGACTTTTTGAAACTGAGTTTTCACTGCAATTTTGCTGCTTCTAGAATTAAAGCCCGGTCCTGTCTGCAGAACAAGGCTGATCAACAAGTTCCTTTCATGAGCAGAGCCAGGAGAGCTTCTGAAACCCCATAATGAGTTCAAGCTATTTCACTGAAATGTCCCAGCTCCCATATGCATTCTGGGGAAAGCAGATGCAAAGCAACCTACAAATATCCTCAGCCCTTCAGTGAAGATGAAGGGAAGATGGAAAAGAAAAATATTTGCTTGTGCTCACTTAAAATTCTATTCTATAACTATTCATTCACAGCAGAGCACAGGGAAGTTAAAGCTCTGTGCAGGTTTCATGTTCTTCTATACCAAGAAAATTTGGGCTTTGCTTATCTAAGCAATGAGGTTTGGAAATCTCGGAAATCAGCCTGTTTAACTTACAAATGAGAAACCCACAAAAAAATGAAGAAAACCTTGGGAAAAAAATAGCCATGGCAGTAATTTAGATGCTTCGAGGTAAAGCAGAACAAAATTACATCCAAGCCACCTGAATTCTCCTTTGGAGGCAAATAAAACCTGTGCTGTTTCTTTATCAGCAAGTGGAGTTCCTCTAAATTTATGAATTCTGATAAGGATCAGGAAGGAACCACAGGTTCGTACCTGGGCTGGCAAATTTACAGCAGGTTTGAAAATAGACTGTAACACACTACAGGCAGAAAGAGAAGGAAGTTGTTATTTATTACATGCCTTCTTTTGTCTCAGTTAACAGTAAGGTGTGACTGGCATAAAATTGATCAAGTTGCAAGAGACAACAGTCAAAGGAACAAAAGGGTATTTCAGTGCTGAGACAAGGTATTTGTTATTCTCTCAGCAGTGCTCAGCCTCTTCCACCAGCTGTTATTTTCCAATGTGCAATATCAAACAAATTTGGAATATGTGAATGCCTGAATTATCAGGACTAAAACCTTTGGAGAAAAGATTAAACAAGAGAGAAATATAAAATTTCAGACTGGCTCCAAAAATACACTTACATTAATGACTTAGTGGGACTGTGGGCAAAGGCAGAGGAAATCCAAGCTAAAGCTGGCTACAGATTCACGTTGGGAGCCTGTCCTCACAGAGTAAGCACACTGCAGAGAAGTCAGTACTCTGGCTGGCAACAGTGAACCTCCACTTGAACGCTACCAGAAAGCCATTAGAAAGATCAGAAAGTGTTCAGAAGTTTGTTTTTTCCTATCTAACTGGAGTGACCTAAAATATAACAGTTTCACACATTGCTGTACTGCCCTATAAACTTCAAAACTGCATGGTATCAACTCACTCTTTTATTAAGCCAAGATCAGTCATTTAGAGATGTTGTTGGCCTCACAAGGCAATGGAAGGAACAGCAACAGTGCAAGAACAAGGCTGCACATACCCCAAGCCCCCAACTGCATGTTAAATAAAACCAAAGTCAAACAACACTCACTGCCAGTAGGTCCTCGATCAGAGGTTCAAGTAATACTTCCTAGGCTCAATATTCTAACCCAAACATGCTCCACCATTATAGTTAACCCATTTTTTTTTCTTGGTTTGGGAGATCAAATGTTTCAGGAATTACACCCTTTTCCTTGCTTTCCCCCTCACTTCCTGAACAAAACTGAAATGGTATAAAACCGGGAAAAATTGTTTCATGGAGCTACCTATAAAAAGGTCTTGACAGCCAATCTTTGTCATACAATGCAGAGACCACAAAAATAACTGATTGCTGCCAAAAAATCCTCAGCAGAAACTATCTCGCTATCTAGAAAAATAGAAGAACATTTATTTTATATAATCTGCTATAGTTTTTCATTCTAGTTTGTAACAAATTTGGTGTTACTGCATATTATTGACCAACAAGACAGACTTGGTGCTGAAACATATCCTATTTTTTTTTTTTACAGTAGATCTTAATGTCAATTGTATTGGCAGAGAATTTATACTAATGAAATGTAGCAGTTATAATACTTTAAATATATTTCATAAAATGTTTCAATGTCTGTTTAATACAAATAGTGGGGAAAAAAGTATTTTTATCAAGGGGAATAAAAGGTGTAATAATACAGGGGAATAAAGCAGGAACTGATTCTAGACACTTGATACCTTTAGACTCTTGTAGTATATGGTCCTGTTGATCTCCAGAGGAAACAGATTCTGCTCCTTCCCTGAACGTGCCCAGTTGATGTATCGGAGCCAGTTCCCCTTCTCTGGGTCAGTTGCATCCACACACATCCAGCCCAGGTTGGGGTAATAGACCTGAGGGGCAAAGAGGGCATTGAACAAGGGACACCTCTTACCCCTGCAGTGCACCTGCACCAGAACATACATTTTACAGCTACACCAAGTCCTGTGCTCAAGAGACAACACAAAGCAAACAAGCAGAGGCAGAGGCTGCACTGGGGCAAAGTGGTGCTGCTCTTCTGCACTCTTTTATTTCATCAGGCAGAACTGGAAAAAACCCCAAACAACTTTTGGCCTGCAATCTCTTCTCTGAAGGCTTTGGGCTCAAAAGCCAAAATCTCTAAAACATTTTATGTTTTCTTTTCAGTTAGCAAGCCTGAAATAATGCTCTTAAATTCTGCCTTTAGTAAAATGACTGACTTTATGATACAAAGGCACAGAGATTTATTTCTACTATCTGATGAATTGGAAAAAAATCACTATAGAGAAGTTATGAGCATTTGCTTTATTTGGAACGATATGGGAAATTGTAATTTATGTTTCATCTTTTTTCAGGGTATAAAAGAACACCTTAACCTTTCATAAGTCTTGTGATCACCTTAAAAAACTGACCATGTCAATAAACTTCTCCATGATCTGAGATGTAAATTCTTTGGTTTCTGTTCCTGAAGAAAAATACTGCTGGTTTACATTTCCAGACAGCTTGCAATAAAGCAAGAAGGGGCCTGACATCTTCTGCATTTTCTGGTGACAAACAACTCTGCTTCTCTTTCAGGAGCTGTTAGGCATCTCCCACTCTTCTTATAATCCAAGTCAGATGCCTATAAGAAGAGCTATCAGCAGGTATTTCTCCTTTTTTGTATTTCTAAAAATCTAAAAATCTACAATGTTGTAGATTTTTACTGGTTTGGCTACTTTATAAGTAACGCTAAAGCTTTTCAAACCATTTTCCATTTTCAAGTACACTTCTTCAACAGCTTAGAAAAACCCTTATTTAATAAATTTTATCTACTTTATTATGATATACTGTTAATAAGACAGAATTTTATCAATAAAGCTTTAATAAATATACCACAATCAACTTAGATTCTTCCCAAGCAAACAGAAAACATCTCCCTTACTTAAACTATTCCAGCATGGATTTCATCAGCTGACTTCTGAAAGAATGTTCCCCAGCACACCCAGCCCTTGCAATACGAAAGCATAAACAGCACCACAGATCAGACTACAAAAGCATTTGGTTAAAATGGAAGAAAAGAGCCAAAGAGCTTTGTGCAAGTTAAGCAGATATGGAATGTATGTGAAAATGTAATTATTAATTACTTTTTTATATATATTACTTTAATATGTTTTTATATTACTTTATTATGGTTTTCTCACAAAACAAAGTACTTTCTTACCTTTCAGATAAAGCTTCTAATTTGCAGAATGTTTTTCAAAGGCCCTGTGGACTGTGAGAAGGAAAATAGCTCCGACTCCTCAATGTAACATTGGGGCTGTGGCTCCTCTAAAGCACACCGAAGGCCCTGCAGCCATGCCAGTCGTTCCCACCTGCACACAGCCTCTCCCCCAGCTCTCAGTCACTTGTTCTCATTCTCCTACCTGTTTTTTCTCCAGCGGAAAAGGAGAGTGTGTTCTCTCCTCAGACACAGCGAGCACACACTGCCACATGCAACTCCTCTTTTTCACAATGATCCTCTACCCTGACAGTTCAAAAATCATCAAAATTGACTGAGATACCACTTGTAGGAGCTTTTTGTTCAGACTAATTTGACTAAAGAAGCAAATGGGATGCCTGTGAAAAGGGTTGTTCCCCTAGCTGGGGGTCCATATCCCAGATTGCTCCCACACGCCACCATCCTTCTACAAACCATATTTTCTAACAGTCCAGGTTCTGGACTGGTTTCAGGTGTCAGCATATGGGGCCAACTGCTGTGGTCTCATTTTAGCTGCTTTTTTCCCTAACTCCAAAATCAGCATTAAAGCAACACCCAATTACACAATTCCATTATCGCTTCCTTTGCAAACTACAAAACTGTGTAACAGCTTGTTTGCAACTATCATTTCTCAACACCAATGAGAACACATCCACAAAGAACATTCGAAACCCAGCACTGAGAGAAACAACTGCAAGGTCAATAATTTACTGGAGTGATTTAATCTCACCAAATGTTCTTGTACAAGATCAAAACTGGAGATACCTTGTGCAGTGGAGTTTGTGACAGCATTAGCTGAATGCAATGAACATTCTACCTGAATACTTAAATTACTTTTCTAAATGCAAATTTGCATTTATGGGGAATTGTCCTAGATGAATCTTCTGATAGAGGTTAGCGTGGAGTTTTGCATGTTCAAGTTTTGCAGACCAGGGGCCAGAAGGATGGATGACTATTACCAGTATCTTTAGCCTAAAAAGCTGTAAACTAGCAAATTGTGCTGCAGAACATGCTCTGCCACAGCTCCTGCACCCCTTCCCTCCTTGACTACTCCCTTTGCTAAAAGCATGTGCTGTATTTGTCTTCAGAATAACTGAAGAAGTCCTTGGAAGTGGTTATGAACTGCTTTAAAGATACGGTGGACAGGATTCAACTCCAGATTGACACCTACATTCTGAAATGTATGTAATATCCAAAGTCTGGTGACGATCAGGGGAGCTATTCAGCTGTCCAGACAGCACTTGCTTCAAGGCAAGCCCAAACACAGGCAGCACAAGAAATACTGCAACAGTTGAGATCTCCTACAAAAACTCCAAAAGCAAAGCCCATTCCCAGAACAAAGCTGGTTTCCAAAGAGCTAAATGAGGAGGAGTGCTGTGGCTGCTTTAAGAGATTCCATATCCTCCTCATCTCCCTGATTCCAGAAGCAGTTGACAGCCCTGAGTTGCAGAGGGGAGAGCAATCAGGGTTCAAGCCAACAAAGCAAAGCTTTATCAGCAACAGACTCTTCTTCAGGGGAGGTGCAATCCACACACAGCATATAAAAAAGTTACCCAGCAGTTCCAAGCAGTGCCAATAGTCTAAAGCTTTGTAACTCAGAATGACTGCTCAATGCAAGTATCTATAGATGTTGGCAATAGATGGCAATTACCTTACATCAAGTCTACTCGTAAAATCTCTGGAAAACATAAAGGTTAAATACAAAATATCGACCCAGTGACAGACACCATTTTCCATTTACAAGCTATTTCTTACCTCCCACATGTATACATTGCTCTTGACTTGAGATCTTTTTTTCTTATCACCAACAAATGGTCCAAACTTCTTGCCTTTTAAAATTGATTTTGTTGCCCAGACACCTGAAGAGACACGTATCAGGAGTTAAAACTAACCTAATTCCAAGCAAATCTTTTACTCACAAGTCACATTTGTTCAACTCTTTGCACGTGTGTGCCTCGCACTGGGGAGCTGTCCACTCTTCCCGGCTGAAATGACTGCAGGTAAATAAATGCACTGGACATCATCTCTACCCAGCACAGGGGGGCACCACACTTTGCCAGCAACTCTGAGTTATGTGAGAGGGGTGAAAGCTTTGCTGCTCCTCTCAGGGCTGGAGCACTCACCGAGCCGTGTCTTGTCGACAGCGGACGGGAAGAGCCTCACGTCGTCCGGCAGGCCCCGCAGCACGTGCTCAGGAACATCAGCCAAGGTCTCCACAGCCACGGGACACTCACTTGGGTTCTGCAAGTCAAACAGCCAACCACCATTAACAGATGAAAACAACTGAAGATCAACCCACACAAGCTACAAAACCTCCTGTCTTGATAGGAAAGTAAAATTTCCAAACTCACCACACTGAGGGTAATTTCACACGTATTAGCAATCTTTTATTTCCCTTTTTCAAATGATGGCTTCCAGGCATACTCAATCTAATCACTCACCAAAAAACAATCTGAAAGAGCTTCTGATCTTGCCTTAAATGAAAATATAAACATTTATCTCAAAGAGTTTTTATTTTAAATCAGAGGGAAAAAAACCCAACAGGAAACATCCCACCAATCCATTTCACACTGTAATTATGAATCTACTGCTACCATTTCAGCAAAGTGCTAACTGTATTCAGGGCTGCTGCTGATCAAATAAGGGCAGAAAGGGCAATAAAAGCACACATTAACTACAGGCATCAATAAAACCAGTAAAAAGCATGTTACATGACTGTGTACCGTGGCTTTCTGACTCATAAAGCTTCTGTTCATGGCTGAGTTTTTTAGCAAAGTAAAAGTGACATTCCTGCAGTCACATTCCCACGCCAAAGGGGCTTGGGAAGATCAGCCAGAGAGAGAAGGACTTAGTATATATTGCCTTAAATTCTCCTCCTTTTTCTGTATCTTTAAGTAACACAATTGTGTGTGACAGACAAACTGATGTAAAATTCCTATTGGATAAACAAGTGCAGAATAAAATGCTGCACACGTGGCACTGATCAGAACAACACCCTCCAGTCAGGGCATCTGAGAATCCACACAGCAACGTCCTGCACCACAAGGGAACTGTGTTTGCCCAGTCCTTCCACCTGATTCCAGCAGAAACACCTCACATTTCCAAAAAGTGTGAAACTTCCCAGTCAACCGATTCCTGTGGCAGATTGTTTACTGCACATTTGAAATGGGAAAGTGATTTAAAAAAGGGGTTTAAAAAATGGAAACCTTCAATTGTCAAGCGACTTTTCTAAGCAGCTGAGTTATTACCCACAGCCTGAGGAGGAAATAGATTTTTCTGGAGAGGTGTTCTCCTGAGAGGAGCCAGGAGTAACAACTTACACACTGCTAAAAGGAATCTACAGAAAAGACTTGAATCCACGCAATAAATCTCACAAACACACATGTTGCAGCAAGGATGATAAGGAAATTTAATGAGACTGAAGATTTCAAACATTTTAAAACATTTTAGTGGATGATTTACTTGTTCATAATTAACTGTTCTCAGGATTTTGATAAAGTCTTACATTTATGCTCACCTGATTCATTTTGAATTCCTGTTGTGTTCTGAAAAGATATAGCCAACAAAGAAATTCCTCTGACTACATGAGCCCTAAAAAGAAGAACAGACAACTGTAGCACACACCTACAAATTTACATCAAATTGAAAGTACGCACAGACCTGTATTTTCTTTTCCTAAATCATCTGTCAAAAAGGAGTGTATTTCTTTAGAAAAAAACTGCTCCAAGCCACAGTTTTGTTATTATAACTCAAATGTGTCTGAATAATCTCAGAAGGGATATCTGGCGTTCCTCTTTCTCCCATTTTAAATGATGATGTAGCAGAAATGTGCCAAGGTAGGATTGTTTCATTTGGTTTTTAATGCGAGTTAGCTTGCTCGAGATTGAGTACTTTTAAGAACTTTAGGAGTCAGACCTCTTTAGAATTTTATGTCAAAGCATTATGAAAGGCCTTTTGTGCTTTTCAAATTAAGAAAATGCATGTATTGAGCCTCCACTCTCTCACGTTAGAAACAGGAAAATATTCCTTAAAATCAAGCACTTTTTTATCACACTAATGCACTTCACCTTCTTGTTTAATACAAGCCTGAGATTTCAGAAGGTTTCCAACAAAAACTCCTAGATCAAGTAAGCATCAAATTTGGAAACTCATGACTTGAGAACAAAACTAATCAGAACCATTCCATTTCTTAAGTCTTGTGCATCAACTCACTTCCTTTGCATTTTTTTAATGCATACAAAAAAGCTTTCTTGCCAGTTAGGCTGGAATCACTTTCAACTCTGTGGCAAGCAAGATTAATTGCACTGAAAAATAAATAAAATTAAGACTGTATCCAGACTTGTGTACAGTCATTAGGTTTCCTTCTACCTAAATGAAACATAAGAACAGAAGTATTTGGGGGTTAACTTTTGGTACACAAATTCAACAAACCCAAGGAAATGTGAAACAAATTGTACAACTGCTGCACAAATATTAATTCCCAGCACGATCACTGAGTACCAAGAAGGTATTTACTCTTATCACTGCCAGCAGGAACAAGCTTTTACTCCACACTCCAGAGATTGCCCCGAACACAGTCAGGGCTGAGGCAGGATTGCCCAGGAAAGCCCTAAAGAGAGCGATCCTGCTCTGACATGTCACCAGGGGAATCTGTGATCACTTTAAAGACACCATGATGAGCACATTAAATCAGTTTTAAACTTAGTAATTCCTACAACTGCATCAGGACTTTGAAAGACTCACTCAGCAGCTTCATCAAATAAGAACTCTTTTCACTCAACCTTTCCTCCAAACTCAACAGCAACATAAAGCTGCACCTATGAAAGGCCTGGGTATCATTAATAACACCTACCACAGTGAACTCCGACAACTCACTGGAATCCCTCAGAAAGGAATAATGCCAAAAAGGAGGCACAGTCACCAGCAACCCAAATTTAAAACTTAATTCCCAGAAAGCACTGCCAAGTCACATTGACTTCAAATAACTACCTACTACTGTATCTCCTGAGTGCAAAAATACTACACACTTACTCCAGACATTAAAGCATCTGGGAAACAAATGAGAAAGGAGATCTCCTGCATCATCTAATCCTAGAGTTTCACAAAAGTGTATTTAGAAAGGCTCAGTTTTAGGCAATAAATTATATTTATTCAGATAAGAATTTATAAGGCTTTTGTATTTAAGGAAACACTGTGGTGACTCTAAAACAAAATGGTTGAAATAAAAAGTATTTTAACCTTATTTCTGAATCTACACTTAAAAGTTTTAAACTCTTAAGTTTACATTTTTTAAAAAAAATGTAACTTGCTGGGAATAAAGTTTGCAAACAAAAGCAAGCAATTTTATTCAAAACCAGCATTGCAGATAATCTCTTTCAAACTAAATCAGTACTTCTAGGTTCTATTAAATAGTCTGTCTTCTGATTTGATAAGCCTTATTTATCATTTCTCTACATGTTTGGGGTTTTTTCAAATCCCCAAATCAAAAAGCATTTTGAAAGAGGATGTTGCTTCGAATTCAGAGAAAGGAAAACCCAGGCCTAAGAGTATCCATGCTGTTTTGAAAGCTGAAAATGGGACATACATTACGTCACTGCTCCAGTAAAAACATGTTCATCAGAGAAGCAGGAACAACTCACAAGTCTCCCCAGCCTGTGCTCCTCATGCCCAGGGCTCAGGCTGGGATTCTGCACAGCTCTTTGCTTTGCTGTAGTTTCTACTTCCAGCACATGATCATTTTTTAAACATCAGGACATTTACATTTCTTCAGTGCAATACTTCCCATCTATCAGGTGAAACAAAGTTTGTCCATTAAAAAAATTGAGTTCATATTAAGATTAAAATATGTATTTGATAGTGCATCTGTAGTTTCTATATACAAGGACTTTATTGCAAAGACATTTTCAGTTACTCAAGGCTGCCTAAGAACAGAAAAAAAACGGGCAAACAATGATTTTCTGAGCACTAAAATCTATTAGCTATTGTGCAGTAATAAAAAAGCCTTTGCTTGCTGCCATGTAAGCAAATAAACTGTTATAACTTAGAAAGGTTTATGCAGGGAACCAAGAAAATAAGCCAAGAAATCACCAACACAACACAACCCCAAAGTTTATTAAATAGCAACTAATCAAGTGAAATCAACAGACAATAACAAGTCTTTAACAACTGCAAATACACAGAAACACCACTCCACTCTTCAGATAGAAGTGCACTTGAATTCTACTTGCAAATGAAGTCCAGTGAAAATTTTCTCAGACAAGTACATTGATGATTTACTATTACGTGAACAAGCCCATTTCAGTCATTTCTTTTTATAACACAGGGCTCAGCCTTCCAGTTTTGCCTATAGCCATGTTTTATACAGATCCCAGAAGAACTATTTTTCAGCTAAGAAAACAACTGAAGAAAAAACACATCAATAAAAGAAATTATTTCATTGTGGGGAGTTGTTAATTATCAGGATTGCATTTGCCCTTTCCATGCTAATAAGTTCAACAGTAAATATATTGCAGTGCTTTAAATTAAAGGTATGGCAAGGCAGGAATACATTACTGGTCATCTCTAAATCTCTCTGAACTTCTGTTTTCAACCAACAGATACCCAGTAAGCAGCAATACTCAGGTCTCCTTTTTATACACTATTATGACTTGTTTTCCCTCAAGGATCAAGGCTTTTATGGATAACAGTAAACTGGGGACATCATTGCACTGCAGGATGAACTTTCAGAGCCATTCCAGTTTTTACAGAAAAAGACTTTCTGCTTTATTTCCATTCTCAAGCAAATACTCAAGAGAAAAAAAAAAGGATGGGTTATACAAATGGAGAGAAGTATTCCAACATCTTTCCCCACCTTCCAGGCTACTCCAGAAGTTAGCCTAAAACTACACTAAACAGGCACCAACTCAGGAATCTCCAAACACCATGCTTAACATGGCACTTCTCCCTAAGATATTCTATCCAAAGTGATGATTTGCCTTATATTTAACATAACCAGGGGTTCACTGGAAGTGAAATCTATTTTTATGACCTGTGCCATGACTGCTGAGGCATTTCTGCCCCAGACAATCCTGGGAGCTTCACACTTGAAAACCAACAGGTACTTCTATATGGTTATCACTGCTGTCTGTGAAAGCCCAAGAGTTCTTTTGCTTCCTAAAAGTCCCTCCCCTATTCATCAGTGATGCAGGTCTCTATCTGAAAAGTGCCAGTGCTCCCACTGATTCACCATCAGGCTTTTCCACAGCTGGAACAGCTGGAGATCCCTCTGTCTACACCAAGGAAAGCAGCCCTGAATTCTTCACATGCCCATCATCTTTACTGAAACCTGGCAAGTGTCAGAAGACAACAATATAACAATTACATACCACACTACTGTACATTTCCAACTACCTCCACCTGCTCAGTATGTTTGAATAAAGTGAGAAAGGCTTTGCACCCAAATAACGTGCCCAAAGGGCAGGGCACAGCCTGGACCCAGCAGTCTGGGGCAGCAGCAGCAGCAGCAGAGCCCTGCTGTGCCCAAGAGCTGCTCCTGTATGAGCAGAAACACAGTTCCTTTGCCACAAGGCCAGAAATTCAGCAGGTGCACCCGCAGCACCTTCCCTTCCTTCTTCAACAACTTCAGAGTTTTCTTTACTACTTCAAAACGGAAATTTTGCAGCTTCATATGAATTTGAAACCACTGGAAACTTCTCTGCAGACCGGAGGTACCTGCCAGGAGATGGTTATCGGCGATCCGCACGTGCTGCTCCGGCCCCACGCCTGTCCCTGCAGAGGCACCTCCAGAGCGCTCCCGGTCTCACACCAACAGCTATCACCTTCCCCACGGCACCACCAGGAACCCGCCTTGGGAGAGTTAACGGAAGGACCTTTCCAGTGAGGAAGCCAATTCTGGAGTTAATGTCTCCCAGCCCTGTTCCCTCAGTTCGGCAGAACTTGTCCCTGCGGGGCCTGCGAAGCGCCGGAACTTCGGGAGAGGCGCGTTGGGGACGGCTCGGCGGAGCACAGCGCCCTCAGCACCGGCCGAAAACACTGCAAAAGCCGCCCAGGGGATGGAGCATCTTCATCCCACCGGCCCCGCTCCCCATCCTCGGGCCCCGCTCCCCGCCCACGGCTCCCCCGCCGGGCACGGCTCCCGCACCGCTCCCCGCACCGCTCCCCACACCGCTCCCCGCACCTGCCGCCGCTGCCTCGCCCCCGGCCACCAGCTCCCCGCCGACCGCTGGGGGGAAAGGACGGGCGGGCGGCTCTCCCGGGCTCCCTCCCGGCCCGCTCGGCTCGGCTCGGCTCGGCTCTGCCCCGGCCCGGCCCCCTCGGCCCCGCCGCCGCGCCCCGCTCACCTGCGGCCCCGGCGGGAGCGGCCTCAGCGCCGGCACCGGCCGGGCGCCATTTTGTCTCCTGCCTCGGAAGTGACGTTGGGGGAGGCCGGGCGGGCCTGGCGGGACCCCCGCGCCCCCTCGTGCCCCTCCTGGCCCTGGATGCCCTCACACCCCTCAGTGCCTTCATCCCCTTCAATGCCTTCATCCCCTTCGCCTTCAGTACCCCCTCATCCCCAGCATCCTCTTCATCACCCTCACACCCTTCCATCCCCTCAACTCCCCGCACCTCCACATCCCCTTTGCCTCCTTCATAACACCTTCACCTCCCTCATGCTCTTCGTCCCCTCCACCTCCTTCATCCCCTTCATCCCCTCCACCCTCCTCACCAGCATCCTCGGTTCAGCCGCCTCAGCTCAGCCCATCGGCCTCAGCCACCCTCACCCCAGAAAACGAGCTGTGAGGAGAGCAGGTTCTCTTTCCTTATTGCGTTTATTTTCATTTTTTTATAGTCTGTTTTTTGACTTTTCATAGCGGGGTGGTAAACAAGGTGGCTGTGGGGAAATTATTTGAGGCACTGGAGTGATGTAGGGACAGACCCTCACGGCCCTGAGGGGCCCGGGCTGGGGCCCTCTTGGGCTCCACATACATTGTCCTGTCCCATCGAAACCAAATTGTCTTCACTAATTTCTGAACAAGTACCTGAGAGGAAACAAATTCATAATCACTTCCTGGGAGATGTCTGGATTTGTATTCCAGAGCATAACAGTGTCACTCCCCTTAATTTCTATCTTACCTGAATATTCTATTCATAATGCAGTCAAAGATGTAATCCTCCCAGGGCAGGACTGCAGTTTGCCTGGAATTGTTAAGAATTTGCCATTTTCCCCAAGGAAAAACACTGACTTAAACGTGTAGAAGATGGAAGACATAAAAATAGTGAATTTAAACACCTCTGTCTCTGTAGTGATGCTTAACTTTGACAAGCAACAGCAGACAGAGAAATAATAGGACATGGTGATGTTTCCACCTGGAATACTCAGGATGCATTTATATTATAAAATGTTGGTTTAGATACACCATAATCAGTTTTGAAACTTATAATTTTAGTAGTAAGAAAACCTTAAATATGTGTAAACTAATATATTAGATTAAATGAATTCTAATTTAACTCTATTAATATTTAAGTTTATAATTAAGATAAACTAGTCATGCCCCTATAAGTTTTGGACTTATTTTAAGAAAAATCAAGGCTCCTATTTTGCATGTTATACCTGTATAACAGAGAAATTGAAAACACAGAACAAACTACATAGCTTATTAACTATAGTATGCACCTTTTTACCTTCAAGATTAAATATAAGATTTCCCAAAAGTATCTCAAATGACAGAAATTATAACTTTTCTGTGCTTGTGTGTACAAGTCATCTTTATTTTCCCTGCATTTACACTGAGAATATCTACTCTCTGGTGGTATTCCAGGGGACTTGCACTTTCAATTTACACTTCCTGGTCGTCCAAGAAGCCTACAAATATTAAGTTGATGAAAGTTTTGAACAGATAATTTTTTGTATTCTGAAAATATCAATATCGCTGCTATTGTGATCTCTAAAATGATGACTCAGCTCTTCAGGTTACCTGGAGGTGTGTAAGGGACACGACATCAGCCCACAGGAGAAACAAATTAAATCTTGGGTGTCAGAATTAATATATTCAGGGGCACTGAAAAGAGGACTCATGGTTAGGCAAAAGGAACTTCTTAGAGTCTTAGTGAGCCATGGCAGGAAAAATACCTCTAGAAAAGATTTTTCTTATCAGAGGGTCTAAAGTAGCCTTGAAACTAGCTGGACTCCAGTGATACCAGTATGGCCAGTTCTTCTCTTGTTAACTGGGACAAGGTCTCTTTTATCATAACTTTCTGTGCTGTTCTAGTTTGTCCTTATAAACACAGGGGACAAAGTGCTGCATGTTATGGCTCTCACTAATAATGTCTCTGGGAAAGACTGATACAGTTGAACTGCTTGGGTTACTGCTTATTAATAGCTCTGAGTTTAAGTAATTTTACCATCTTTTTCTGTAAGTGTACTTTTGGTAAATGAATTTGACTGAACTGCTAAGATATTTCAGGAAGTTGTGCTTGAAATGTCCTGGGGAATGAGACTTAAAACTCAATTATTAAGTGTTCCTGCTCCTTCCCTGCTGGTTTAGGTGAGCCTTTCTAACCTCAAGGTCCTTCACAGTCCTTATTTTTATTTCTGCTTTCTACAGTCTGAGTCATCTTTTCACCAGTAGCAGGTTTTGTTATAAAAATCTAATTTTGCACAGCCCAAAGCAATGCCCAAGCTTTTACACTACACAAATGCCTCACGGTTTGATTGTCACTCCTGTCTGTGTTGGTTGCTCACCTGTTACATTGTACAAAAGTTCCTCATCTGCTGACCCACAAGGGCTGTTTTTCTTACTTCTGTGGAGAGATCCCTTTTCAGGGCACTTTATAGAATTGATTACAGGTAATACCCAGTTAGTCTTAGATATTTTCCTTCTATATCATGCTCTAAGGGGCTTTCCCCAGGTCCCATATGTCTGCCCTTAGCAAAAGGGTGCCCAGGATATCTGATGGGGCAGGGGAGTGGTGTTAAGTCAGTGAAGTCAATTCACTGCCTCTTGATCACAGGCTGTGGAACCTGACACTTTATTTTCTCCATTTCACAGAAGAAATTACTTCTGTCCAAGACTAAACATTGCCCTTTCCAGAACGTGACACTTGCTGAGGTCTTCAGTGCCACAGGTGAGTTATGTAGGACTTCACAGAATCATGTAATGGTTTGGGTTGGAAGGGACCTTAAAGCTCATCTCATTCCACCCCCTGCCATGGGCAGGGACACCTCCCACTAGCCCTGTCTGACCTGGCCTTGGACACTTCCAGAGATGGGGCAGTTGTACTAAAATGGACTTAGTAGCTGTTACCTGACTACTAATTGCATTAACTGGCTAAAATTCATCTGTGCCAATTACACCAGCAGTGGCAAAGGGATAAAGATAAGGTCCATCTAAATCTAAATTTATCAGTGACATTGGTCAATCTCCATTACAAACTACAGGAGAGGTTTTGGGATTGTTTCTTTAAAGTGATTCAAACACTACAGGATTGGGTCCAGGAAACTGATGACCGTGAGTTTCTTAGCTGAATTCATTACTTAAACTTACTTAGCAAGAAGTATTTCCATTGAGAGATGTTTGGCAGTACTCCATGGAAGGAAAAGCAGGTAAGAATAGTGTTCAGCTCTTGGTTTGGTTATCTACTTGTGTAGCAACAAGCTGGCTCACAGAGTGAAATACCACTGAGAATGGAGAAAGTATCTCATGTCTGTGCTCCTACTTCTTCCAACTTCCAGCAGCTGGATGAATCCAGACCACTGAGTTGCTGTATGGATGGTGTAGGCATACTATGAGTAACTGATATGTAACTTTGGGTTTGCTGGAAGCACTTTAAAAATAAAACCAGGCTTGATTGCAGAAGGCAATATGATGCTTTTCTGTTATGAACATGTTCCTTTTTCCTGTAAAAATGCCATCAAGTAATTCTCACCACTAGCTGGGGCTCCAGTACAGCTTACTGAGAGAGCAGTCATTATGCATCTGCATAAGCCTGCAGTGAGGAGTCTTTAATTTTAATATTCTGCTTGTACATTTCTTTATACATAGCTTCTTGTCAGGTGGGTGAAATCTCAAGTCATTCTTGTGGCTCTTGCTCCATTTTCTCCATGAAATGCAGACATGCTTTACCTTCTCAGTTACTTCTATTGTTACTTTCCACTCAATCAAGCAAGTTCATTGCCTTAGTAAGCTAATTTTTAATCACGACAAAATTAGCTAGAAGAACTCATCAGGAAAATTGTTTTCAAGGAGTAACTTCATAATTATGAGTTAAACATTTCTTAGCTTCAGCACTTCCAGGTTTAAATGAACAGATGGCAGAGTTTGCCTCCCTGTGAGAGGTGATTAATAGTAATGTATGCTTTCATAATCTCATTAATATTTTGTCTCTTGCAAAGAGAGAGATCTTCATGCCAGGAGTAGTTTTCTCAGGCTAAGTCCAGGTCTGGATCACAGAGGAAACCTTATGCAGCAACTTATACCAAGTAAATTCTTTCACTACCTTGTAACAGACAGCTCTTGCTGCATTAAAAAAAGTAAGCTGTATTTTTTTTATATGTACGTACAACTTGCCTTTAAAGGCTGGATTTTAGGTCAAAATCTCTTGTACCACTGATTTCTAAAGCTCTAAGTGGTGAGAAGTGAACTTTTCTCAATTCTTCTTGTCTAAACATTTTGTAGGGATGTAGATAGGGAAGCACTGACAGTTCTGGCTGTCCCCTACTCCTCAGCAAATTGCCTCAGTGCCTGGTACAGTAGAGGACATTCCTTCAAGGAGGAAGCTGCTGTTTACTACACTATGCTCAGTTATTGCTGCTTATTCAACTCCTCTGGGATTTCTTCCTATGGTAGATACAAAATGAGGAAGAGCTGACATTCCTGTCTCTTTTCCCTCGAGCACACCTGCTGAACCTGCTAATTCCTTCCCGGTTTCCTGCATAGGATGAATCAAATGTCATGAGGCAGAATATCCACAGGACTCAAAGGAATGTGTTATTTGAGTATAACATGGTTCATAAAAGCAGGAAATGGAGTTGCTTCCCAGCTCAAATGAGACATGCAGTACTAATTTCCTAAGACAAACACCACTACATTTAAAATTGCCTTGTTAGAAAATGTTTAGTCATTCTGGAGGGAGGGAGGGAATGTTTTAATAAGTCAATGACTTAACTCAGTTGCTGGTCATTTTTGCTGGTCAGTGTTGCCTTGAAGTTATTACCAGATGGCCATCAGGAAAAATTAGTTAAAGGGCTTATGTAGTACAGAAAAATCCATATTCTTAAAGCATCAAAAGCTTCATGTTCTGCAGAGGATAAAGAAGCAGGAGGGGTTTTCCAAAGAACAGAACTGATTCTTTCTATCATTTTCCTCCTCAAAAAACAGAGGTATCTTCTGCTTTTGCCAGGGTGTTACTGGAATTGTTGCAGTGTTGCATCAGTATCACTCTTACTGCCTTTCCTATGGGAAGATAAGGTTGTAACATTTGTAAGAGTTTTTTCCCCAGGTGCAAGTTTACCTGAATACTGATGTGGGTTAACATGTGAAGTAGCCCCACAGGTTGGCAAGTCCATTGTTCAATTTTAGCTCCATCTGGAAATGTGAACGAACATCAAATTTTGGTGAAAACATTATGGTGCAGTTGTCTACTTTTTTTTTTAATTCTTTTTTATTTTTTCCTGGATGGCACTGTTTGGTTTTGAACTCTCAGGAACAATCATGCTTGCCAACTGCTTTCTGGAAACAGAACACAACTTTGAAAATGCATGGAATGTTCAGCACTCCTGGCCTGCTGAGACATTTGCCAGTTTAGCATTTACCAGAGTCTGAAAATCTGACTTCTCCGACCTGGAAGAGCTGCACAAGCTCCATGATTGAATGGGGATCTTTGTGTTGAAGTCCAACTGTTTGTTGCAGAGCAGGGGGAGCTGTGGGTTTGGTCTGAAGCCTAAATCCACAAGGCCTGGACAAAGACACATGGCCAGTGTGATGCTCTGTTTGTTTATACGTAAATACCTCCACACTGCAGCTGTGAAAAATGTACAAAGCATTAATTCAGCCTCCTCATTTTGGCACCTGGTGTCCAGTTACAGGTCCCCTGTTGCATTCTGCATCCATCAGTTTTGTCAAACAAAACAAAATGCTGGGAAATTGAGTAGGATTAATCCTTTAGCTTAAAAAAGCTGTCTGCAAAACGATGGGTATAGCTAATCTGATACTTCTGGTGAAGTGAGTATAAATGGATATAACAATTTCTTCAGACATGATGTAGGCCAGTTATGACTTAAGTTTTCAATTGCAGTGGTTCAGTAGCATCTACACTGCAGAGCTTCAGCTGGTGGAGCAGAAATTATTTTTAGCTGGAATGGGTCTTCATCAAAAGCAACCCGAGCATGCTTGTGACCTGAGGGGCCTTCACCTTTTTTGCTCTATATTCTTTGTTCCTATCTCATAATAAAGAATATTAAGGATGATGTTACCATAAAATATACTGGAACATCATTTGAACTGATATGAAGCTACAACAGGACTAATGTTTTGATGTTTAAAGATCCTGGGTTGCTGTCTTTTCCCTTACCTGTGCTATAACCCTTGGCTAGTTACTTCATCTGTGTGTGAAGGCAGTGCTTGCCATTCCCAGGTGAGTGACACCTTCAGTGCATTTAAGTTTGAAACCTTTACAGAGGTGTTAATGTGCAGATTGTACTTTTTAATGAAATCGGATGTGGTTAAGATGCTTGCAATGGCATTCTACAGTGCTCCTAAGACAGCGAGCAATTGCTGCATGTTTTAATTGGTGTCTAAGTATAAATGAACACTCCTTAAATTTATAGGATTAAGGTGATTTCCATAATTCTTCTGCTGCACACCTAATTATTGCTGGGTTTATTGATTCATTCTTCTGAAATTTTGTGTTCCTACGGTAAAAACATGCCTTAAATGAACTCTGGAAAGAATGGCTGTATTGATGTCCAGAACTGTTATAAATATTAATGCGTCAACGGCTTTCATGGTTACTGCTGCTGTGTATCTTCCCCACAGACACAAATGCGAGGGGACAGCTATGTTTATGATATTTTTTAGTGACATCTGGCATTCTCACAGGAAGCCTGGTGCCTGCTTGTCTGTTTGGGAGAGCCACATTTATGACTCAAAGCCAAGCTGCAAAAGGGAACATTATTGTTAGCAACTATAAAGGAATGAATGTGATCAGGAGTAAGGATGTAGAGTTAAAAGTGAGTGTTGATTTATTGAGTGTTGTTCCCTATGAATAAAAGTCAAACTTGGCCAGCTGGTGAAAGTATGGAGCTGCTGTTTCCTTATGTGTTCTCATGCATAGGAAGTCTCCTGACCTTGGGCCTTGATTCTGCAGTTGATCATTCATTTCAGCTCACAGAAGAATTTGCCCCAGGACAATATGCTGTTTGACTTCTCACAAAGCAGAAAAGATCCCATCTTCCACAGAAATTCTACCAAAAGCTATGTAGGTTGTGTTCAGTGTGTGTCTGAAGTCCTAAGCTAGTAATGGGAAGCTGGGGAACACAAGGCCGTAACAGCTCAGCCGCAGAACACTGCAGGAGTTTCATAGGGAACACACAGCTCTGTGTAGATTTTTAGTCTGCATTTCTAGGATGTTTGTATAATGAAATTACAGATTAATGAAATTAAGGATTCAGTAACACAGATACATAACAAATACGGACAAGATTTTCATGAACAAGGCATTGTTTCTTGAAATTTGCCTGAAGTAGACTGGAAAATTCTGAGATTTCCAAGCAGCAAGGTGTATGAATAATCAGAATATTAAATGTATCAATGCAGCAGCAGTTGCTGTTTCTTCGAGTTTTCAGAACAGTAGATGTCGTCTGTTTTTTTCAGAGCCCTTGCTTTCTTTAGCCATATATGAATATCCTGTGCTCCAGCTGATAATCACAGGGAAATTCTCATTTTTGCAGGTTCAGATTTAGTGCAGCACAATATTTAATACTGAGTCTCCAGTGCTGGAAGCCCACAACTAATGTTTCAGAGGAGCATGAGCTGCTTGGTTAGGGGTTGATTTTAGCTTAATATTAGAAAAAACTTTCCTTAGACAAGGACTATAAGGGCACAGTTAAGACCAGAAAATTTAGACAGTTGGTACATGAAGTTAAAACAGCTCTTAGTGAGAGATTCTGGTGTAGGAGCAAAGCAAAGTCTCCTTGAGCAGAATTCTGGCTGTTCAACTGGTGTTCTGTCCATGATCCAGGAAAACTCAGAACTGCCCAGAAAGGCTGTCTGCTCCAATGCTATGCATTTCTCAAATGGGTGTCTTGTTACTTCTGGCTTAACCAATATTCAGAGCTGGCAAAAGAATGTTTTTTGCATTTTGTGGCATTTGCAAGTTTGCAGTGAGTGAGCTGCTGCAGAAGAAACTGGTGACATCTGTGCTATTCCCTGCAGTGGGTGAATAATGCATAATTCCATGTGCCATGCATTTGGGCAGGCATTCATGCACATTATGGGGCAGTTTCCAGTACAGACAAGAAATTATTAAATCTAGATTAACAGAAATTACTATTCTTTTGCCACAAGAAGATTTAATCTTCCTTCTTCCATATGACTACATGAAGATAAAGCTTATTCCTCATGGTCACAGACTGAGTACTTCACTACATCAACTCAAAAACTAACTAAAGTCTTCTGAATTATTTTTTCTGATGTTTAGTTTTGAATTATAGTTTCATTTATCAATGTCAGGTGAATTGGTTGTAGACATTGCATTGATAAGTAGCAAAAGTAAGTCAAAATTGAAGGAAGTGTAAAATACTTCAATTTTTTTAAAGAAAACAAAGAACAATTATTGTAAAATAAGGCAATTTATATTATGATTTTTATTTCCAAAGCCTGGGTTGATATGATAGGTCATGGCACATGAAAGAAACAGAAAAGCAAATACAGAGAAGTTGACTTGTTTAGCAATTATTGACCATATGGATTATCATTATTTTTACACCAAACACTGAAGGATCATAAACTTTAGGAAACCTGATGCACTGCAGCCACTTGACATGCAAAGCCTTTGCTCTGAGCTCTGTGCATTCAGGTCCTGCTGCACGAACTATGCTGCATTATACCTCAGTGCCATATTCTCACCTGGTGTTGCTCATGTTGTCAAACAAATCAACTGTACAGTTAGAAAATGAGACACTTAAACCAATTGTATACACTAATTCCAAAGCTTCTACATATCAGCTCTAAAGCGTGCTGAGTAACTGGTTAAAGTAACCCATCAAAAGTGGGTATTTTCCAAGCACCCCTTAATTCAGGATGTGTATTTCAATCCCTGCATGTCTCTGCAACAAGAGAAGGCAAGAAATTCCTGGTGCAAGAGTCAGAAGAGCAAGCTTTCAGTTGGTAGGTCAGTTCCAGCCAGGCCTACCCTATTTTACCTCAGAATAACATAAGTATCACGAGCAGAAAATCTGTATCAATAGTGGAAAGATTTTAGTTTCCATTATCCAGCATTTTCTTAATTTGTAAATAACTGGTTCCCTCTGAAGATAATTCCTCCTTTTTGATATACCATGTGGTAGATGAACATGCCCCAAGCACTTAATTAGCCAGAAATATTTAAAAGATTCTGGATATGTTCTGGATATGGTTTTGTGGGGGGTTTTTTGTTTGTTTTTGTTTCGTGGTTTGTTTGCTTTGTTTTAAAGAAATATTGAAATAATTCAATATTTTCAATTATTCAAATTGAAAATTTGAAATAATCTTTGGTAGCATTTAAAACCCAAGCATATATTACCTGCAAATCACATTTCAGATGCACATCTCTTTGCTGCAGGGTTTTTTCGTACTGCAAAATCTTTTTCTTGGACTAAAATCCTGGTTAGCAGAAATCCTATGAGATGTCCCCTGCTCTGGACTCAGGGGGAGTGGGGGTGGTCCTTAGAGCTGTGTGCGATCCCCATAGATCTGGAATTCTTGGACCATATTTTCCATGGATCATCTTCTCACACAAATACAGGCATAGTCTTTAGTTCTTATGAAATAAGAAGCACTTGTATTTTCTGGCATGGAATGGCATGGTTTCTTGTTTTGACTGTTTTCAGGGCCTGGAAAACAAAAAGCTGACACTTTATTGCTCATCCTTACCCAAATGTTAGTTACTTGATGGTTTTTCCTCCCTCTCTATCTTTCCTATCACCGTTTAATTTCTCTTCCTGGTTCCTATTTTGCTTTCTCTTAATGCTGGGTGCACAGGAGCTCTTAAATGTCCTGGGTTTTTCTTACTCCTTTGGAGTTTGTAAAGCACTTTAGATTTGCATGGCACCAAAGAATAAGGTAGGGATCATTCCCAGTGTTCACCTGCTTTCCAGTACTTCTAGAATTTGGTCCCATAATACTTCCTAAGGAATTTTACCTCTGTGCAGGAGAGTAATTCCAAACCCATGCACCTGATTATAAGAGTATATGACATTTTTTTCCTGATTTTTCTGTGGGTCTAGAACCTCCACACCACGTTGTGGTGCAGCTCTTGCACAGTCTGATGCACTGTATAACGAAAATAGGTTCTTTAGTCAAAATAGGAGCATCAGACATTTCCCAAGTGATTCCTGTGACCCTGCTCAGATGCTTTTTGGGAAAGCCTGATTAGCAATTTACTTACGAGTACCTGCCTGACATCTTCCTTATGACAGCAATTATTATTCCTGCAAGGATTCCAACTGCAACTACAATTCCAATAATTATTCCAACCAGTGCAATTGTTTCCAGACCACCTGAAAGAAAAAATTGGGAATGTTAGCATGTTTCTCATGGAGACCATTGGTAAGAGGCTGCTGATAGAACTGATGCTATTCTGTTGCATCCCACTCCTTGGGGAAACTTCTGTCTTTTGAATTCTGAAGTCTGTTTGGAAGTTCAGCAGCCTGAAAATGTGCCTTTGGGCTGGAGGGCTCCCTGTGTGTGTGGCTCTGGAGACAGAGATCAGGTGAAGCAGGGGAGGCAGTTCAGGCAGCAGGCAGTGGCTTCCCCCTGTACTTTCATTTAAGGGTAGCCTGGGCACAGCCAGTGGCTGCTGGGAGGGGATTCCCTGGCAGTTATGTTCCCACTTGTCTTTAAGAGCAAATCTTCTGGGTAATACCTTTTTCAGTTTTCTCTGGTTCCCCACTTGGTTCACCTGTAAAGCCAGAAAGAGAATAATTACTCACTCTGCTTTGTAGACTTTTGCAATCCAATGAAGTAATGGTGCATCCAAGGAAAACTTTTATCAACTATATCACAATGGTTTAGGGGCTGTGTAGTAGAGTATCCTTTTGATAGGAAGGAAGCAAATGAAAAGCTTGAGAGAATGAGTAAAAAGAGCTCCAAAATAATAGAAATTAAAACCTAAGGGACTGATTGATCTAATATATACTAGTGCAACTTAAATGTGATCACATTAAGGTCAATAAGGCTATACCTGGTATAAAATAATTATAATTAAGACAAATTGTATTTTAATTATCTGAGACTGATGCATGCTGATAAAATTTTGCCTTCCTCTGAGAGTATTTGCTGAACTATTCTGTGTCTATTTATAAAGAGAACCCCTCATTTTAGTAGATGGCAGTAGAACTTCAATATATAAAAATAGAAATTAAAAGGGGGTTTTTACCATCAATGCTCTCTGTGTTAACTCCATAAGCAGTAGAATTGTCACTGTCTCCGTCCGGGATAAATGCACTTTCTGTGGTCATCAGGTGTCCAAACTGCAAGAGATTTGTTACATTGTGTGGTCTTGTGGGCAACTACAAGAATTGGGGGAAAAGAGGGAAAAGAAAACCTCAGTGCACTCAGTCCACATGCATGAAGCAGCATTTGAATTTCTTGGTCATCCACAACTTGTGGGTGCATTTTTAGCTGTCACTTGTCACCTCTGACTTGTGTACAGTGGCAAAACAAACCAAATAAGCTGCTCCGTCTTCCCAGCTGAAGGCTTTCTGCATGAGGAGGATGCAAAAGGGATAGGAGAGGCCTGCAGAATATTGCAGCCCTGCCTCTTTTGAGTGGTTTCTCTTGTGCTGGTTGGTTTGGTTTCACTGGAGCCGAGTGAGAGGGCCTGAACTGGAAGAGGCAGGTAACATAAAGGAGCCTTCGGCTGCATTATTTACTCACCAGGGTTGGTAATGCTTCAAATTCCGTGTCATTTCTGTCTCGGAAATCAATCGTTGCACTTTCTTCTCCTTCTACAACTGAGCTTGCTGAATAGAAAATGAGTCAGAATGTTACCTTTTAGTTACTTTTTAGTTCTGGCTACTTTGACATGTAAACTTTGTCAAAGGTGTGCTCTGGGCAGTGTTCTTCTCCCTGCCCCTGTGCACTTTGGTTTGCGAAATTATTTCCATTAAATTTGAATTCTGCTATTCTCTTGTCCAAAGCAATAGGACAAAGAGCTTAAGTACCACCACTTAACCCTTGCCCAACCTTCAAACATATTGCTCACTGACATTTTGTCCAAGAAAAAATGTCGTTGGTTTTTTTTTTTTGAGAAAAGATTCCCCTTTCCCCCAGAGTGGATATTTCCTCAAGTAAATAGAATTTTATATTTTTGTACCTTTATAAGCCTGAATACAGATACACTTTCTATTTAAGAACCAGGAGGGTGTGCAGGTAGTACTTTAGGCAGTAGCAGATGAAGAAAGTATATTCAGGTTATGCCAATATTAGGCCTGAGAGAGTGGATAATTAAGCCAGTCCGTGTCCCAGAAATCCACAGAAAGACTAGAACAAGCCAGGGTAAATCAGAATTCTAAGTTAGATGGTAAAAGTAATTATTTGGTCATTTTTGATTGAAATACCCTAGGTATTGTTGAGAAAGAATAAAGGGGGCTTGGCTTTTAGTTGTATATTTAGACACTTTCTAAATATCAGTGTGATTTATACTTATAATACTTATTTTTTTGCTTATAAAGTAATGTCTGGAGTAGAATATTGGAATGTACAATATTGGGCCTGTAAATGTTAAGTTCAAGGAAAAAAACAGCAGTAGAACTCAACAATGTGAATTGTGTATGGATCAGTTTACCTTGTAATCCCTGTCAGTACTGAAAAATACATCCTTTAGTCACTAGTTGAAAAATAAGAACAGATGAAGAAAACCAATTACCAGAGGAAAATCTCCCAGTAGAAAGTGAAATAAATGTTGTATGTTAACAACAAGCAGCTTATTGGGAGAAGCTGCTTATACTCCTGGCATGGCTTTCAGTCCTGGAAAACTGCCTGATAGTGAAGGCAGAAAAGGAAACCATGTCACACAGCAAAGGTGTACAGAATGAGGGGCTGTCACAAAGAAACATAAAATAATCCTTCTTTGTGTGGGACTTGTTGCAGATCCTTGGCCATGAATGACATGTAGAAAATCTGTTTCAGTGCCTTTGCCCTCTCAGTGACTGACAAAAGGAGGTGGCACAGATTAATCTTGCCTAATTTTAGGTTCTTAATAAAGGCACCTAAATAAAGTGTCTACTTGCCCTTATCTTCTTTCATAGTCTGTAGGGAAAGATAAATACTTCTAGAAGGTAATTTCAGCTCACCTGAGATTTGGGTCAGCCTTGGTAGTGCTGCCTTTCCGTAACTGGAAGGGGAAACTGGAATGTCGCTCCTCTGAACTGCCCAAGCTCAGACTGGACTCATTTCTGCCATTCTGAAGGCCTTGACCCAGCCCTGTCACATCCATATCACACTGTGTTCAAGCTGAGGCCCTGGATTTGCTGGAGAATAGTCCCTGGATTCTGTTTCCAGTTTCATTTGGGGCAGACAGTGGAGGTGGCTTGGGTGGTGGTTAAACAGACACTACTGAACCCAAAGAAGGCTGGGGGGCAATTTGGTATCAGGGTTCTGTGTGTGTAAGAAGGAATGTTGGATATTAGCCTTGTAGAAAGTCATAAAGTGGTTAAATATTTAAACAAAACCGAGAGGAACTATTGGGCTTAGAGCTTCTTTCCCTGTCCCCAGTACAAGTTCTGCACCACTGACATCAAAGGGAGTGTAAATGGGATGTAAGGGGCGTGTGCTTCTGTCATTTCTTCGTTTCATCTGATGTGGGCCAACTGTAGCAAGAGTCAGGGCTAAGCAGTGCTTCTGCATGTGTCCTTAATATTATCTTAGAGGAGGTTGTAAATAAAAGCATTGCCTCACAGTGCTGGGCTTGTCTCCAAGGAGCACCAGGGCCTCCTCTCTTTGCAGCTGGAGTGGCTGCAGACGTGAATTAATCATTGCACCCCTTCCTGCCAAAGTTCCAGCTGGGAGCCTTTCAGTTCAAAGTCCCCAGCTGCTCTCAGGCTGCACACCAGGAGAAAATTTGATGTCTTTAAAAGTTTAATACTGCTTTGAAACCCTCCTATGCTTAAGCATCCCATGACCCACTTAGGGGAAGATGAGCTCACTACTTACATGCCTGGAGTGACAGTTTACTAGAAAAACCTCTTAGGGCTGCTTTCAAAGCACAGGGGTTGTGTTGAAAAGGAGAGGGAATTGTGAAACTCTTGTTCATTAGCATTTCTTTCAGGTGTCTCCAAAACCAATAAAGATACTTCTGAAGATGAAAAATGTTGTAGGATCTTGTTTCTCTCCTGGCATAAACATGAATAAACCCAAACACTAGTGGGTAGAGGCAGTTGTAAGCCTGCAGTTTAGCTTAGTCCTTGAAATAGGAAGCCCTCAAAACAGAATGAGTTTCCATCTCTGATAAGAGACCAGGAGATAAAAATGGAAAACTTTAAAGGATTCCCTCTAGTAAGAACTGAAATAATCTTTTGCTCATTGCCCTCTGCTTCTATTAAATTAAATAAATAAAAAAAAACAAACAAAAAAATCCACAAAACAAAACCAAAACCAAAAATACCTGCTTACCAGCTTAGTTATTTATAGCAGCAAAAAAAAGGAAATTAGCAGGTTAACTGTCAAACAAAAGCTTTGATCTTAAAATTCAAGTTTATTTTTATCTGTGTTTTATCAGTATCATATTTTATCCTATCCAGCTGTGCTAAATAGATTCTTTGGGGGATGCTGCTCTGGAAAAGCAAGGGAAAGAATTTAGTGGGGTGGGTCACTTGGGAGGTATCACTTTTCTGTTGGAGGTGAACTGAGCAAACAGCTGGAGCTGGCTGATGGTTTTCAGGATCTGCTTCCGGAATTGCTACAGCCCAAGTGGTGTTGTTTGAAGGGCTGTGTATGGATTTGTGTGTTACCCATCCTGTTTTGACTGTGTTTTACTCAGCATTTATGTCCTGACATAGGCATTCCCTTTCTGAGGAAGCATTCTTCACTCAGAGACCTTAATTTGATTGTGAGTAAACTGAGTCTTAGTCTGTATCTCATTACTGGAATTAGTTCAGTTGTGGTTCAGTGAAAACTTTTATTCCTGGTGATGGAGGTTTAACAAAAATGTGCAGTTTGTAAGGGATCTACCTCTTAAATACAGCAGCACTGTAATTTTCAAATACAATTTTGTCTATTATTTGGCTTCATCCTCAAGTTAAGTGTATTCCAGAGTCATGTCCAAAATCTTTGTCATCAGCATAATTTTGTCTGAAGTAGTTTTCCATTGTTTTGGGGTATTTAAAGAAAAAGCATACAAGTGTCTCTTGTGAAATGGTTCAACATCACCAAATCCAGGCTACAAAATTTTTTTTACTTTAAAAATATGAGGTTTTGAAGAATATAATAAGTAGATTCTGGGGTTTGTCTTTTGAAGTTGGAGCCTTTGGACAGTTAAAATGTTCAGACTTCAGAAAGGCAGGGAAGTTTGTTAATGAGAACTGAAATTCTCATTTGTACCTTGTTTGTACCCAGCAAAATCATATCTGCAGTAACCAGAGAGATTTGTGTTCTTGGACCGTTCGGGGTATTTTCTTTCTCTATTAATTTTTTTCTGGGAGTTGGAGTAATGTCTCATCCCATAAGAAATCCCCTGGTGTGTATTTAAGTGTCTAGACTCTGTTGTTCGAGAGAAAGTATGTACTGTTTAAATCCTGAAGTGCTTTCTGCAGTTTCCTTATGCAAAGATTGACAGTTTGCTTTATATAACAAAGGAAGCTGGATGACAAAATACCAGGAATTTTGGAAAGTGTCTGCCAGTTGAAAAATGGTCATGAAGCACAAGGAAGGATTTAGCTCAGCCTTATTTAGAGTATGAGTGAGTCTGTTCAGGTCTGTGCTGTAGCTCGTGATGACAATGCTTTGCTGAATTGTCAGAAACATTTCCTTTGCTCACCACACCCTGCTGCAGATGGGGTTTATTGCTGGGGCTGCCTTAGCCAGAGGAACAAAGCCAGAGTTTAAAATGCCAGTGCCAAGTGGCAAAGAACCACTGGGCTGCTCCTCAAGTGAACCACGTGCCTTCTGAATGTTACAGCGTTCTACTGACAGAAAAGCACAGCAAAAAAGATCTTAATTGGGCAGATACAGAGAAGTAGCTGCTCTTCAAGGGCTTGCTGTGTGTAATGACCCCCAACCAAAGCTGGGAAAAGGTGGAAACTCAGTAAACTTTATCTTAGGCATTGTAAAATCAGCCTAAGACAATGCTGTGGGCATTAGGAAGGGACTAACACCTTTATGGCACATTCCTTTAAAATATTCCTTGCAGAACTAGAGATGAATATTCCAAATTTATGCTCTTAATAATGTTGCTGTGTCAACCTCTGCTTTCCTGTCTGCTAAGTGCACTGACCTCAGACTTGCTAGCCCTGGAGTGTGGGATAAACCCACTTCATTATTGATATCTGCTGCCCTGTGCTCCTGTTCCCCTGTTTGCAGTTTTACTCTACTTGTTTTCCCTGGGGGTTTGATTGGGATAATGAAATTGGAGTTGTGGTCAAGGTGTGAGTATCTTCTGTATCTTTCTGTGAGTGGCAGGATTACAGAACTGGCACTGCATGGCTGACAAGGAGTGGCAGCCAAGACAAGGAGACAAGTACAACCCTTTGTGTCAGGGAGAAGCAGATTTTCCAGATGTGCAGCAGAAAGCAAACATCTGTGTAGTGTACAAATACTGGGATATGTAAATGCAGACAAAAGGAATTAAGACATTACCTCTAATACAGTAATAATCTTTTCCCTGAATCACTTCCTCCCCAGAACTCTCAGGTTACAGCCATGTGCCCTTTCACAACTGCCTTGTTGAGGGTTACTAACCCCTTGTATCTGCCAGCAGAACCCTTTTCATGTTCCTTAACTCATCTGTTTGAAATACTCCCACCAAATACTGAACTGGAGACTCTTAGGTGTTAATTTTCTTCACAGAGTGATTTTTTGGCTACGTCCTTTTATTGCCGTGCAGCAAGCAAGATCCATTCAAATATGTTTAGTCTGACTTTTATCCTGCATTAAGAATGTACTAGCCAGTATTTGGATAGGTTTCACAGTCATAAAGCATTTTAGTATACATTTGGAGTTAAGTGTGTCCCTTTTACAGAGTTAGCAGGATCTCCTATGCTACTCAAGCCCTCCTAAGAGAGTACGTTTGCCTGAAAATGGTGTAACAGCTGAATTGTGCCCTCACAAAGGATTATTCTGATGCAATTTGTGCTGAATGTTGTAGTGTTTGTGACCAACAAAGATGGAAAAAACATGGGGAAGTCATAAAGCAACAGTAAAATGTGTTCAGCATCAGCTTCTATGTCCTTGGAGAACCTTTGGCCAAGCTTCTGAGACAGGGAGCTGGAAATCAATAGTGCTTTTGTCTCTTTCTTCTGAATTTGTTTCTCTGTAGAACATCCTAGCACACCTTTCCTCCAAAGCCTGCAGCTTGCTCTGACATGCTGTGTAGCAGTTTGTGCACTGCACAGCTCTGAGCTTTGCTGAGCGATCAATCCCCACGGAGGGGACACCCAGAGCAGAGGGGCCCTTGGAGAGGCTGCAGAGGGACCTGGGATGCAGGGAGTGGTAGGACCTGGCAGCATTTGGATTCCATCCTGTAGTCCCTGACCACATCCAGACAAAAAGCAAACAAACCAACAAAACAAACGTGCCACTGAGACAGTCCCTCTGCCCAAGCTGGGCCAGCAGCAGGAATTAGGCATTTCTGTGGTCCACGTGTGGCTGCCCTCAAGTGACGCATGGAGAAACACTGCATGCCTCTGTTGGAGACCAACAGCCTTCCCTCACTGCCTTTTATTGTCTAGTAAAATGCTCTCTAGGTTTTTAACTGCTTTTTTATTCCCCCCCCCCCCCCCCGCCTCCAGATGATTTCCAGTCCTAGGTCTGGGGTAAATGCATGGATTCAGTGGAAACTGCTGAATTACAGGAGTTGAGAATCTGGCCTCTCTGTCCCGGTTTTTACTGTGCAGCCTGAGTTAATGAAAGGTCCACTTGTGAACCTTTAAATGTGACTATTTTCCTTGTTTGTAAAGTTACAGATTCAAAAATTAACTGTTGGGATACAGATGGACAAACCTCTGCTCACCCAGCAAAGAGGAGAAAAGCAATTTTATCTGTTCTCTGCTGGTCTTCCACAAAGACACTGCAAAATACAGACTCACTAATTTGCAGACCTACTAACTGAGATTCAGCAAGATGACTTTCTTCTTTTTGTGATAATTATTTTGGGTGTTAGACACGGAGAGTTAGATTTATGTCATGAAGAGGCATTTATGGGACACATGCAAGAGCACTCATCATTCCTGATGCAGGATGAAAGGTTTTGTGATGCTTATTTAGTAGAAAACTGGCTCCCTTTTGAGTCAAATGTGGCTGCTCCTCTTGATTGTACATTTTGTTTACAAGCAGCAGTTGCAGAATTTGATAGTTTCCTTCAGTTTCCTTTCTTATCATAGAAACACTTGTTACCTGAATTATCCTGTCAACGTGCTTACTTTCAGCCCAAACTAAATGTAACATGACCTAGGATAAACCTGACTTGCATAAGGAGATATAATCTAGTATTTGCCTCTAGGTGAGATCAGGCACGTGGGCAGTTGAGACAGCTCAAGTGACATGTGGTATCTTGTTAACAATCATGTTAGTTTTCGTTCATATTATGTGACAGCCAGTGGAGTGATCTCCACCTCTGCAATGATCCTTGCACCATGGGAAAGGTTTGGAACTAGGAAATGCCTCTGCAAAGCACTGGTTTGGATTCTGGTACAGGCCAACTTCCATTTCAAGTTATTTGATCTGATCCAATAACTTGCCTGAGTTTTTATATGCTGAACAGAATCACAGAAGGGCAAAAATGTGTCTGCTAAGCATTCAATAATAATAATAATCCTTTTGGAAATTAGAAATACACTTCCTGATTGAAACAAAGCTGCTGTTGTTGAGTCTGTCTCAATCCATTATCTGCAGTGCCCAATTATGAGAAAAGGGTGGTTGTAGATTTTTTTCTGGCCTCAGCAAGGTTAAGAAATATTGGACTCTGATAAGGAGATGTTTTCCTCTAAAATTCTCAGACCACACTGTCACTCCTGAGCTTCACATATCTGGATATTCCACCATACAAGCTAGAAATTCTCCCTTTCCCTGTCAGCCAGGCAAAGATGGCTGAAGGTGGCATTGTCATCTCAAGTCTGTTCTAACATAGAAGTGCTGATGGTTGTCAGTGAACAGCAGTGATACACATTAAATACTTGAGACTTGCCTAGTTTGTGTTTGGAGTCTTTTTCCCAGGTGTATGCTTTGGAAGTCATCCTAAATGGCTGGCTCCATGTGAAGAAAAAGGCATAAAACCTAAACACCCAGAAAGTCTTAAATACTGTAAACCGTGTTCTAAGTCCAGCTGTGGAGTTCAATGCTGCTTATAAAGCAGAGGTAGGACCTTGCAAGCAGGAAATACTCCAGTTTGGTTTTGTTTCTGCCTAGTAGGACTTCAGCCTAATCACTGCTGGACTCCTTCTCTCAGAGTTGAGAGAAAATATGCTTAAAAATTCCCCACAAGCCTGAAGATGAAACACCTTTTTTACCTGTAATTCTGGTATCTTCGAAACTTCTTCAGGTAATTTGTAATATGAAATATAAAAATTTGCCTCAATTGTAATGGCTTTAAACTTTGGTACATTTAATATTGATTCTTTTTAAGGATAACGTAGCTGTGTGAGCCTAGGAAACAATTCTTGTGCCTTGCTTAATATCTGTTGATTTTAGATTTTCTGTGAAATTTTGAAGCATAGCTCCAAAATTTCGGCCTCATATCCTGACATAGAGAGCACCATTAGAAATTTTAAGTCAACACCCACACATACTGTATGTTGATATAGCTCCATTCTTTCCAGCAGAATGACATTGATTGTTATCAGGCCAAAATCAGGTCATTTTTTTCAGTTTGGGTCCCCAAATCTGAGTCTGACAAGTACACTTCTGCTTTTCAAGTTGCTGTGTTTAGAGCACTGGCACTGGGAACCTGTTCCATGGCAAGGCAGAGCTATTTCATGTTGCCTCATGGTCAATTCATTCATCAGGAGTCAAATGCTCCACAGAAAGACTGAATTTCAAAGTGATATTCCTGGAATCAAGTACTGGTCAGGGTAATTCTGATTTACTGTTAAGAAATCAGACTTTTCTCCTTTAGTTGTAAAAAGACTTAAATGTCTCTTTGACTTAAAAGCGTATCTTTCTTATAAAGTTCAAACAAAATAACTTGCCAAATGAATCTTTTCTGAGTAGGTACATAATAACAGTTTTTATTTAAATCTCTAATAGGTAATAATTCTCCCAGTTTCAGTTTCCCTCACTTGTATACATTGCTTATGGCTAAGTTGGGCTTAGCAAAGTCCTGTGCAAGGCTCAAATTCTAAGCGGCTGTAACGTCTTTAAGCTCATAAGTTAAACTCCTGAATGGAAATACTTAGAAGTGACTTTGGTAGAGTTACAGCACCTAAATGTCAATTAAACTCAGCTCTTGCCTGCAGTCTGCGCTGTATGTGTGTCAGGGAGACTGAGGCCATTTCCAGGGGCTGGGGCTGGAATGCCTTCCCTGCCTGCTGGGACCTTCTCCCTCCCTCACAGACACACACGGAAAGTTCCTTCCAGATTACAGCTGAAGGAGATGCCCAGCAGTAGCTTGAGAATTCCAAAGAAAGTTTTACAAACAGGACAGAGCAACTGTATAACCTCTGAGTGAGCACAGAAACCGTTAAAGCACAGGAAATGACTGGAAATAATTTTAACCAAAGTTTCTCCTTACCTTCTTCAGCAAGTGCTACGAAAGGCACACTCCCTAGGACGAGGATGAAGAATGGAACTTTAGTAAACATATTTGTTCTGCTTAGAGAGTCGCCTTCCAATCCTGAGAACAGATGGATCCAAACTCGGATTAATTTTTTTAGGGGCAGTGGAGAATTGAGACCACAAAAAGAAGTCACTGCAAAAAAATACTTTGGTATTCCAAATATTCCTTTCGGTGCTGTAGTGTAAAGGGGGGAGGCTTTCCCAGATGATAACTGTACAGTTAGAGAAAACTGAGTGCAGCTGGAGTTATTTTCTTTAGCCAAGGGGTGGGAGCAGCCCAAGGTGGTCCTCGACGAGCAACCAGGCCCGCCCTCCACACGCTGTTTGATCAGGACCAAAATTATGATCTCAGCTCAGGTTTAAAGTTACAGGAGCTGTTGTGGCTTTCAAAAGACTTTTATTTAGCAAAGGGGGAAAGGGAATTGAGGCAGAGCGAGGTGTTCCCTCCCTTTTGCAAACTTGTCTTTAGAAAATACTTAAGAAACAACACTAAGGACATTTTTCTTGTTATTTCCAGCAGTGAACTAACCGTTTTTTCATTTCAAAGAGAGACCCCATGTTTATCTAAGCAAGTGTGGTACTGAATGTGCATTTAGGGATACTGAAATAGTTTTAGGACAGGCTATTTAATTCTGCAGTAAATAGCGTCTGAATTTTCCTGTGTGTCTGAATCTCTCAGCTTCTGTCCTCAAGTGACATCCTGGCTGTGCTCGACCATTTCTCTCTGCCCACAGGCTTGCTGCTCTCAAAGTGCTGATACCACCCTTCAGAGAGAGGATTTTTCCTTCTAATGTATATTATTAGCAGTAGTAGCACAGTTGTACAATGATCTGTGCAAGACTGTTTTTGCTTGTGCATGGTTCAGGGCATCAGCATTGCAGGGCAGACATGCAAGGTTGGATAACACCCACATGTGTAAGAGAGGCCTTTGCTCACCAGTAAAGGTTGTTAGATAGGAACTGGGGCTGAACTTGGGGAGCAAGGATTTACAGTAGTCCTTTTCTGGAGCTTCCCAATTCCAGTGGCTATTCCAACACTTTTCTAGTGCTTTTATTATTCTTCCCAGTAAGGAATAGTTTCTCCTATACCAGCCTCTTTCTCCAGTTCCAGCCTGTTCCTCAGAGGAAAACTCCTTAGCTAAATTTATTGAACTGTGAAGAATTTAATAACATCAGCTTCTATCATGATGTCAAAGTGCAACAAAAGTCAAGAAATGTGCCTACAAATGCAAAACAAGTTAGTGAAAAAGCTAGGAATGTCTTCCTAACTGTCATCTTGGGATGAAATTGTTCTTGAAGGACAACCGTGACAGGAACTTGCCTTCTAGGGGGCACAGCATGTTGCTGTGTAAGGAGATTAAGGCTGGGAGGCACTGCTGAGCCCTCTGATTTAAAATATCAACAAAATTCTTTCAGAAGAGCCAACATACCCTTGGGAGAGGGGATGGAGCCAGAGCGATGAGGGAGCAGTTTTCCTTTGAACAGTGCCAGGTCAAGGGAGTTTAATGAAACTGTAGTTCCCTGTTTTGTAATTCTGTTAAACCAATAGGTTTTGTGTCAACAAAGGAGTTATTCAGAGGTTTGGATTTAACAATTTATCTCCAATTAAAGCAGCTCTTAATTCTGTGTCTGTTTGGGAGCAGAAGGTGAGCACACACCCGTGTGTGTCTGTGCTGCCTGGCAGTGCCCGTGCACGTGTGCTGTCGTGAAAGGAGTGTTGGATCTACACAGAGACGCTGTAATTCGGTCTGGGTGTGTTATGACAATTCCCACAAATTGCCAGGATATGAGTGCATGCATCCCTTTTTTTTTTTTTTTGCTAGGCAGGTCTGTGTTTTTAATCCCAGTGGTTTAGGGGAGGACGTGGAAAGGGACTTGAGTACACACAGCCTTTCTGGTTTAATTTCACAATCGGCTCTTTCCGTCTCATCATATCAGTGGTTTGCAGAGTCTTGTGAGAGGCTTAGGCTGTGCCTGGTTCAGTGGGATCAAGGAATGAACCAGGGCTGGGGGAGTGGTGACTGTATCCTGCAAACTGTTCCACCTCAGGAGCGAAGATGTGGGGTGACATTTTCCCCTGGATCAGTCATGATCTTGGGGGCACTGAAGTCAATCAAAGGTTCCTCATGGTCACAAATGGGCTTTGGCTTCATGTAAATAACCCACAAAATGGCAACATAACCATCCACACTCTATTCCAGTGTATGTGCATACAGGGGTGACTCTATGCTCACATCTAAAAAGGCCACACAAATGTCTCTTTGACAGAGGAATATCCAAGTTATCCCTCTGCAGTCCCACAAAGTTGTCAGAGGCTGTAGCATGGGGACACCTTTGAATGTTCTGTCTTCTGCCTGATTCATTACAGAATTTTCCATGAATGTGCAGCTCCATGTGCTACTAAAATTTCTCTTTCCACAGAACCAGCTCATCCATCATCTCCAGCACATCATCTTCAGTTAGCTTACAACTTCTCTAGTTCATACAAAGTAAACCCATATTTCCCCTTGCTACTCTTTTACTAAAAACACTCCAAAAGTGTAAATTAAGCATTCTATTTTATGACATCCTTTGCAGATCTGCTCTGTAACTCAAATGATACTGTCTCTTTCTATTGCCAAATTTCCTGTTTCTGTACCCTGGGGGCATCTGTGGACTCTACAATATTTGATCAGAAGCATAAAAGCTGTTTTCTGCAAGCTTTATTAATTTTCAAGCCATTTCCTGTTTTCCCTTTGCAGTCAAACCCACCCTTTTTGGCAGGTACCAAAATACAAAAACACACAATTCAGCCTGAGGAAAAGTTCAATTACTTGACAGAGAAGGAGACCCCAAATGATAACTGCAATTTTTATTATCTGCTTTCCA
Organism: Xenops minutus; assembly: GCA_035221455.1. Lineage (NCBI taxonomy): Eukaryota > Metazoa > Chordata > Aves > Passeriformes > Furnariidae > Xenops > Xenops minutus. The sequence continues at coordinate 2,899,636 of JAWWEE010000052.1, read as the reverse complement.
CAAGGCAACTTTGCTTTACTGTGAGATAACATTCCAGCAGATTATGTGTGGAATTGCAGAAGGCTTTTGCAGAACTACAGATCCTTGCACTCAGGAATGTCTTTTACCTTCCCTTATTCCCCAATTCTTTAAGTGCAAATCCATCGTATGTTGTCATTGATTTGCACAGGCTTCAAATAGGTGTCACTTCGTCATAGCTTTTGGGTTTGAGTCACTGTGGGTATAGTTACCTATAGCAAGAGATTTGTGTCAGTATTGACAAACTCAAATATTCGTATTATGCAGCTTTTTTAAGATAAGCAGCTATAAATCAAATCCTGTTCCCTGACCATCTGTGCTCCTGGCAGTATAATATATGCAGAGAGCTGGGAGCAGCCCAAGCTGTCAGATGTGGGGAAGGATTATAAATGAGAAAATTGCAACAATACTTGAAGTTGGAGTTCTTAAGCTACAATAGTAATGATATTTGTCAGTCAGGTTTAGAGATAACGGCTGGATTTTCAGCTGGTGTAACTCAGACTTTCACCAAAATCGGTAAGACTCTCAAAATAAATGTATCTAAGGGGAAAGAAGAAACTGTCTACACTTAAAATAGTTTCATTTGAGATTTATGGGCAAGTTTATTGCACAAGTTGCTTTTCCCCATAATACCATTTGAGTCAGTGATGAAAAGAGGTGATTAGGATGGGCTGGGACAGGGAAAGGGCACAGAGGGCTGCACAGGAGTTTCACATAAGAGGGAGTTGATATATGTAAAATGTCAAGACTTCTCTATGATATTTCAAAGTCTGTCATTTGGTGTTGAAGTTTAAAAGTTGAAATTGATTTTGTTCCTATTTTAATGTTCTTCATTAGAAGCAGATGAATTTTGGCCATTTAACACAAAAGCCTGAATTATATTTTTTACTGAAGAGTAACACCACTGCCTACCTGAAGCAAAATACTGATGTGAAAGGAGTAGGAAACGTTTAGTAGATGGTCTGCAGTGCCTTTCTTGAGAGGGATATGAGTGTTGGTTGACTGTAAAGACCCTGGAGCAGAACTTCTCAGCTGCTTCCTCAATAAGGCTTTCTCCAGAGACAGTGAGATCCTCCAGGGACTTAGCCCTGGAAACATAAGTTTCATGGAATGCAACAGGTTACACAGGGCTTAAGGACTGGTTGTAGGGAGTGGGCATGATCCTGGGGACACCGTGGAGCTGGGACCTCTGTCAGTCAGTACTTCATCTGGAAAAACCCCTCCCAAATTCTGCCAGGAGCTGTCTCTACGTGACACACAATGGAGTGACTCAGAGTTAAATATGGAATGCCCACTCTTTGCTACTTTTAAACCTGTGACTGACCACCATGTAGTTAACAAAAAATTATAAGGTTGACATAGGTTTTTCTTAGGTCAGGAATGTTTTTTAACTAGACTGGTTATATAAGGAAAGTAACACAGCAATGGAGCCAGACGGGGAGAAAACACACATACTGTGTACTCAGTCTCATTTAGTGCAGAATGGTTCTAGAGGTTTGTCTTAATATTTTCAAAGGCTTTCATTGCTTTGATTGAGAAATACTACCCCCATGAAGTTCCATGGCAAAATCCCATGCCAACTTTGATTTTAAGGAGGAATCACATATAAAATAATGTGCTTTCTTTCCCTTTCTGTCTACTAAGTGTGTTCTCAAGAATAAGCAGCTTCATGGGGAAAATGCACCCATGAACAAAAGCTGGTGGAATGAGTACTTGTTTCACATGGGGGAGGCCAGGGAGGGACAGAAAAGCAGACTGATGTAGGGGTGGAGACTTGGGAATGTGGGGAGGTAGTGAGTGCAGAGTGGTGTTCTCCATGGCCTTTCCTGACTGTGACTGGGATATATTGCAAATAATATAGTGAATAACCAAAAAGAGCCCGTCTCCACAGTGCCCTGTGGCCACGAGAGGGAGCGAGATGTTCACAGGTCCTGGTTGGTTTGAAACACTCGGTGCAGGGCTGGATCCCACCACTCCTCTATTTCCAGTGAGGAATTTGAGCCAAGAAATATATTCCAGGCAAGGAGGGGTTTGAGCTGCAGTTTTTCTGCCGTATCTTCAAGCAGCAGCAGCAGCATGTCTTTCCACCCCGGCTCCATGTCCAAATGGGGGTGAAAATGGCAGGTTTTGGTGAGAGAAATACAGCAGGGTGATCTCTCAGCATCACAAACCATGGGTTGTCTTGAAGTGACTGTCATGGTGACCCCAGCTCACCTTCTGACTGGCAACCACATCAACAGGAAGCAGCAATCTGAAGAATTTTATGAAGGAGTAAAGCACACCTCAAAGCAAAATGAATCCAAGCAGTGTAATCAGGGCAGAGATCAGGGATGTTTCAGCTCTTTTGTGAAATCTGGATTCATTCACATATTACTGCACGGACATGTCACTGAATCACGGACTGCAATCTCTTAGAATGAAATACTAGAGCAGTGCGTTTAATAAAGGGTCTCAGCTGCCACTGCAAGTGCTGGGTCTAGGAGAAACACTAGACTAAGAGCATAGGTTTACAAATATTGCTGCTAAATGTTTATGAGTGGATTGTTTTCCTGAAAAATAAAGTGAATAAATATAGCAAGGGAAGCAAGAGCAACAGAAGACATCAAAAATCAAATGAATTTTCATCACAGTTAAAGCAATTATTAGATTCAGGGTTTGATTTTTCTCTGGACTAGACCATAAATAATTTATGTCTGGTTAAAATGAAATGATGGCTTGAGAGTGTGTAGAGGGCTCGAGTGGCAGTCTGAGGGTAGAAGGTGGGCAGAGAGGAATGTGATTGAGTTCACAAAGACAGACCTTATCTTTGCAGTGCTTAAACCACTGCATGGCAGCCTGTCAGCAGGAACTCCAGGGAGACCAGGGAAGGCAGTTCAAATGCAGAATTGTCCTATCTGAGGGATAAGTTAATTCATGCTTTAAATTACGGAATGAATGTTTTATGCTTTACTCTGTATTTGCAAGACCTGTCTTACATAAACTAATCCTAGGACACAAAGAAGGAGAGAGCTGCTCTCCTGGAGGCCTGCTCACCACTTTAATAGCCCCAGGCCATCTAGTGTGTCTTCAGATCAAGGCACTATTGTGTTGTTAAAAAATAAATATTTAACAGGCCATGCCTTTTAGCATGAAAATGCTGAAAGCTTTTGCAGTGAATATCATTTAACTTTAAAGCTCCAGCCTGTTGCTGCTTCTGGTTGTTTCCATCTGAAATGGTGGAGAAACTGAGGTGCTGTGCACTCTGGTGGCTTTTCCAGGGTTACACAGTAGATCAGGAGTGGGAATAACTATTGGAGACTCTCTCTCCAGTGGCAGCAGTCTCTATTCTATAAATCAACTCATTAAGTACAAGCAGTGAATTAAGAGGATTTTTCTTTATTGGACTGGTAATGATATCTTGGTGTCACTGCAGGAAACTGAATTAGAGGACCGTGATTCATGGATTTGTAGGTGTAGGCAGCTGTACACCAAGTGCAAAGAATATTAACAATTTTAATTGCCTGCAAGCACTATTGATAATTCAGCATCTTTCATAGCAAACAAGATTACTCCTGAAATAAGTGACTTAGATCTAAATCTTTTCTACAATTGCCCATGAGTCTTACAGCAGTTTTATCCCTTTCTCTGTTTAAGAAATGGAGACTGAGGCCCTGAGATGTTACATTCTAAGTGTGAACTAATATAAAACACTGGCTTTGGGATGGATTTTTTTACCTCAGAATGTGTATCCAGGGAGTTTGACCTGTACTTTATTAATGTATAGAACATTTATGTTGTATAAAGCTGTGTGCACATAAATCCTCCCATAAGTTCACTGGGAATTATGGAGCTCTGTTGTTGGCTCAGCAGTTGTGGCTCTGCATCCTCCTGCTTTGGCCCTCTGTCACTTCGGGTCCCAAGGATGTGCCACAGGCAGCAGAAAGGCTTTTTAAGTGCCTGGTCTCAGTGTCTCAGTGATGCCCAGTAACCACATTATCAGTGACAATATTGCAGTAAACTGCATTTTCTGAAAAGTGACAAGTCTAAAAACGAACTAGAAATCATTAGGGTTTTCTTGAACATTGGCAGTAACTATTCCTTTATTGGATGATTGGATGATGGTTTTTTCACCATCAGAACTACATCTCGACTGATTCATCTTACTCAAAAACTAGTCATTAAAACACTTCTCAGCGGTACAATTTGCAAGTCTCTTCCTTTGGCCATCCCATGAAATAGTTTGTAGTACCTGACTGGAACAGCAGCCAGAGGAGAGATGCTCTTCAGGGGAATGTTTGACTTTGTATGTTATTTTGGTGAAAGGAAAGGTCCCACTTTTAGGGACCAAGAATAGCAATACAACAAAAAGTAAATTTCAATTTTATTTTCTTTTTTTAGTGAAAGTGGTTTTTGGTAGACACTTTTGTCTTCTCTATTTTTAGTCTGAGGCCATCACACAATCTCTAAAAATATCTTTTTGTAGCACAGCCTGAGAGAGTGGAGAGTATAGTGCATTCCATGTGTTATCACATGGACAGTATTTTTACCATATTCATTTTTGGGGCCATTAACTTCCTAAAAAATTTAAAAGAGCCTGGAGCAAACATACTTTTTATTCTGGGTTCCCTTCAAATTTGAGATTTAAGAGACTTCACTTGTGACATTTTTGTGAGATGGATTTATTTTTGATACTCCTGTAGAAAAAGCAGAAGATGTTGAACCATATCAGGTTGTGATGCCTGAAAACAACACTGTGCCCATTAACTTCACTAACACTCCCTAGGGAGGAAATCTTTTGTTTTAACTTCTCTTGGTGATGTTACTCAGGTTTAATACCTTTGAAACGAGGCAGACCTGAAACTGTAGAAGACAGTCTGAGCAGATGTATGAAGGAGCTCATCCAGACATTGATGAGATCCATAAAACAGATCTGTCCCTACAAGAGGCAGTGCATTACCCTTCCTGGCACAGTAACACCAGGTAGTAGTGTGGGGCAACTCCTGGGTGCTGAGGCACCTCCACCTGCCCGTGCTAAGGGTCCTCCTGAAGTTCTACTGTTTAAAACCACCACATACCACTGTAGTATCAACAACAAAAATGTTGTGTTAGACCAGCTTGCACCATTCCAAATGGGACTGGAATAAAATTCTGGAGGTTATTTTTTATATCACTGAGTACCAGAGGAGTCCTTCCAGTTCTTTGCCAGTGATTTCTGAAGCAATTATGAAACTACTCATTGCAATAATTAGCACTGGTTATCAAGATGTTTGAAAAAGCAGGTCCAGAGGCAGCATTGCAGGGCTGCCCCCATCCCTTTGGGGATCTGCTGCACTGATGTGATTGCACCTGACATTTCACCCAGCTTATTAACAGGGCGAGGGACATGTCACAAGGCATTAAGTCAAAGTCTGCTGCCTTCCCTAAGGGACACTCAACTTCTGCATAGCCAAAAAAACTTATAAGAGGATAAAAAGATCACTTCGGAGTGAAGACAAGTGAGCGACCAGGATCATCTCCCATGGACAGGACTGGGGCTGCTTCACTTACACCAAGAGATTGGTAACTCTAAGGAGTTCTTGTCATCTTGGTGACATTATTTTTGCATACAGTCGAACGTATCTGCCTTTTCAACATTTACTTTATACTTCAAAGGTAAAACCAAGTCATTTTCCAGCCCATTTCACCCCATCGGTTCAAGGGTCTATGTCACCTTTTTGTTGGGCTTTGGTCTTCATTTGTGGGTATAAAAGAACCTGGAATTTTCCAACTTTAGGACAGGAATTTGATTTATTTAATATAGGATCAAAAAGATCTGTCCACAAAAAGAGCTCTAAAGTGAAAGTGTAAGGACCTGTGGCCACACACACACACATACATTTGCACCTCCCCATTTTGTCAGTTTGCTTCCATTTGAATGTTCCCTGCAGCATTCACCATTTGTTGTGCTCTCCCTCTGCTCAGCCAGACTGCACATTCAACTCAGAGTGCTCTGGGAAGTGCTCAGCAGTTGTTCTGTCCAGAAGGACCGGAGAGAATGATCAGGGAGTGCATGATTTGGAGAAAAGCAAAATTCCCAAGAGTTTCCTGTCCTTTAAAGCAAATAGACCATGTTTATAATGGCAATCATGGGTTAAAAAAATCCAAGCTGTTGAGCTTTACATGGGAGCTGGATTAAGTTTTGTGATATCTTGGGGCATTGAGAATTTGCTCAAACTTCCTTCTCTCTTCAGCTTCACTGCTTGAAACTCAGGTGCAGGTCGAAACAAGCCTCAGTTATGAAAGTTGCTGCTTTGAAGTCACTGACTTTCATAAATTTTCCTCAACAAACCCTGTGTTGGATTTGTTTTGTAACTTTTATTTAGAAATTCCTGAGCTTCTAGAAAATCTTGGATGTCTGATCTCCACGAGGTTTTTCAGATCCATTGGTAAATCTGACAAAATAAATAATATTTGAGGAGAACCCCGAGACCAGCTTTAGTTGTGACCTCGTTAGAGTATCATATCTCCATCAGCAGCTTAGGATGCCTTTAACTTTTAATTGCCTTTAATTTGCTTTAATACTGTGGTAATTCTGGCCCAGACCATAAACTGTGGAGAGGGCAAGCAGACTGCACTGCAGCAGCTGGATGCACACTCTTTCCTGAGGGAAAAAGGAACTATAATTCACATTGCTTGTCTCTCGTGACTGCTTTTAGTGACTGAAAATGGTTTGCAGTAAGGTAGTGACCACATGTCTGCATCAGCCAGATGATGGAAGTCTTTTGATGGGTTTAGGCTGCTCTCATTTGGCTGCTGAGCTGCAGTGCCTGAAGTTTTCAGATTCAATCATTGCTGCTGCCACGCTGATTCATTTTGATGCTTTTTCCCTCCCAGTGGCAGAGCAGCAGCAGCAAAGGGTTGGGCAGGTGCAAGACAAGCTTCAGTTCACAGCTTCTATCATCCTATAAATTTTAAGACAGGAATAGACCCTTTTTCCCTTTTGGTTTTCCAGTCAGAGGGGAAACTGCCCAGAGGTGCCCCTTGGCTACATTCATAAAAGCTGCCTGGTCAGAGCAGGGCAAGATTTTTCTCAAACAAAGAAAAAAATCCTCTAAAGCCAAAATGGTAAAGACCTGAATAAAAATGGAACTTCTGCTCCAAGCTGCTGTTTAGCTCCGGGTGTCAGTGCTTGATGCATTGATTAACACACGGGGACTCAGCCAAGCTCCAACCCTGGTGCCCAGGACACACTGCTGATGTCTGAGAATGAGGAGGAGAATCCTTTGCCATCCTTCTGTGCACCTGGTACTGCAGCCTTGGCCACAGCCTGGGCTTTAACTCAGTGAAGCATAAGTCTGCAATAATAACCTCCTTCAAGGAAAAATATGCTCAATTAGCTGCTAGGAAAAAAAAAAAAAAGTGAATGAGGATGGACAGTTTTGTCTGAGTCTCTTGTAAGGAAGGATTTACTGGCTGAGGTCCCAATCCATCACATGTGTCTCTACAATGGTTGCTCTTTCTTTTTTCTTCCACTACTCAAAATATTTGGCAAAGTTCTGAGCACTTCTAAGGGGAGTGCTGGAATTTTCCAAGGGAAACATGAAAACTCTGTCAGAAGTTAATGTTTGTTTTCTTAGTTTCTTCCTCCTTGGCATGATATAGTACTGTAAGTACACTAAAGATCCAGGACCAGTGTGGTTTGTCACTCCCTTTTATTTTCACCATTTCTCTTAGTAGCATCTTGAATAGAAATAGAAAATGAAAGGAGTGGAAAGCCAGATCATAGTTTTTAGTCCAAAGCCTGCCTACTGGTGTGTTTATTCAACTCTTGCAACTGGGAGGTATGGAGAGAAATTGGTTTTGTTTCCTTGTTCTCCACAGAAGGATTTGACACAAGCTCCTCTATATCTCTTTGATTATGGAATTGTTACCCTGTTTTACAAGCATGTTTTTCAAACCCATCCTGGCCCTTAGGGGATCCTGGAAGTCAGGATCATAGATAAATAGGCTGGCAGTCAAAATTTGATCAATGTGGGATCCCTTCTCTGTGGAGAGAAGACTATTCGGGGTTTTTTGTTTGGCATCAACTTCCAATTGGGAAGCTTGTGCTCTTCCAAACATTTCTGTACTAAAATTGACTGCTAAAAGAATTTTTGCATGACGGGTGATAAAGCTGTGGGGCTTTGCTTGGGAGCACGGAAGAAGCAGTTTTAAGTTTTACCACAGTGCCAGCTGAGGCGCATAACACCTGGGTTATATCTTTTATTTTCTTGCAGGGAGTGATTTGGGTTTCTTTAATAGGAAGAGGAAAAAGAGAACCTGAGAGGGCAGATAAAGCATAGGAGTGTGGTAAACCTGGCTAATGGCTCATGAGAAGAGAGCAGAGCAGTTGTGGCTGGGCAGTGGCTGAGGGCACCAGAGGGTGCTGTGCACTCAGCAGATCGCAGACCAAAGCGCTGAGCCAGCAGCACAGGTTACTGTCACGGCCTGATGCAAACACATTTTAAAGAGTAAAGCTTTAATGTCTTATTAGATAGAAAGCTTTGCAGAACCTCCTTCTTGCTAGTCAAAACTGCACAGAATGTTTGGCAAGAGAGCGAAGCTTCAAAAAGATTCAAGAGAATTTCAGTGCTGTGAGGGAAACAGCTGCGGTACAGAAATAGGCTCAAAAAGCTGTACAAAAAGCAGCAAAATGAAACAGCTAATGTTGTACAGAGAAAGATGGGTCAGGAAAAAAGTCTCTGGAATCCAAGTCAGCAGAGAAGGGTGTCAGACCATGGCAGGCACTGCAGCTGGGCTTGTGCAGCAGCAGATCAGAGCTGTCACACATTGCAAGTGAACTCTCTTTCCCTGGATGCTGTGGGAGCAGGGCGGGTGCCTGACAAACCTCCAGGATACCTGTCCTAAAATATCCAGAGTCTGAGAGTAATTCTTCATCTTCTGCCACCCTTCCACAAACATCTCAGGCAGGAAAGCTCCACAGACTCTGTGCAGAATCTGCAAACTGCTTCTGAGTGCGCAGAATGAGGGTGAAGGTGGTGCTGCTCACAGGGGTGACAGCTAAAGAGCTCAGGGCAAAGGGAAGGGCTGTTCCTTACAGAAAGGAGTTGTAGTTTTAGCAAGGGCTGGTGGAATTCTTAGGGAAATTGAGTCCTCCTCCTAGCCCTGCCACTAACATGTTCTTGGATCTTTCACAAATTGTGCCTTATTGTCTGTAGTCTCCCATCTGTGAACCAGCATAATAATGCTGAGGCATCGTGGAAATGGAAATGTCAGAGCCTGATTCTGTACATTAGATACAAAAAGGGGAGCTCTGCAGAGGAGGAGCCACAGGGACCCTTAAGTCCTGTGTATACATAACTTCTCTTAAAAGAGAGCCGGATCTCTCTATATAAGGTTAAATTACTAAAGACAACAGATCAGTTCTGCTTTCCTGTGTTAGAAATACCTTCATATTCGACCTAAAGCTTTAGCTGAATTAGGGGCAGAAAACAGTAGATTACAGCCCGAGCAATTGTTTGCAAGGTACAGCCTTTAAAGTTTAAAAAGCATCGGTTCTGCATGAGAAATACCACTTGCAGTTGCCTGTTGATGCTGATTTATTGAATCCTGACTACAAGACTTGTTTTGCGTGTTTGGGCTTTTTTAATCAGATGTAGCCTGTCAAACTTCCATTTCCTCTGTAATTTAAAGGTAAATATTTTCAGTAGTCATCCTAGGAATTTATTTGGGTTTTGCCCTGGTGACTTATGGAGGCAGTTGTGCCCATTTCTCTCTGGGTGGTGTTTTAAAAGTAATTCAAAACATGAAAGACACCTGGAGCAGGTTGTGCCTTTATGGGAGGGATTTAGAGGCTGTGCCAAGGTGGTTTAGCCAAAAGATGTAAGAATTAGAAATAAAATGTGTTGCAAACCATGAGAAAGGTGTTCAAAGGTATAAACCTTCTTGGCATGTTCATTTCCTAAGAGCAGTGCAGGGAAATGCTGAGATTGGAAGAAGGGACCTCTGGAAATCATCTTGTCCAGTCCCCCGCCCAAGGAAAGTCAGAGCAAGTCTGCCCAGTGCTGTCCCCAGCTGGGTTTATGGTGACATTCAACCTTTCTGGGCAACCTGACCACCCTCATAGGAAGAGAAGTGTTTCCTTGTGTTCAGATGGGTTTTAATCTGTGCCCATCTCCCTTTTTTCTCTCAGTAGTGCTATTGAGAACAGTCTGGCTCCCTCTTCATTCCCTCCCAGCATTTCAGCATTTCTACAGATGTACTGAAGCAGAGGTGGATGTTACTGCTTTCATTATTTGAGATCAGGTACAGATATCTTGGAGAATAGTCTGTCTTAAAAGGAAATTTTTATACCCTGTCCTGGATGAAAGATACTCTGAATTCAGTTATGAAATATGACCTTAAATTGAGATTGCTGGCCTCTCTTTGACCTAAGAATGAGCTTTTCAAAGGTGTTTGAATTTGTGCTCTACTCCTTAGGACACACCACCAAATACCATCTGTTCCCAGAAAAATCTTCCATAGGTGTGATCCCAGCACTCCAGTCCCATTTGTCTGCTTACACACCGAGCATAAGGAGGGAGGGAGGGATGGAGTTAAAAATTAAGTGTCCAGCCGGCTGAGGACTTGCTTTTCTTGATGTGGGTTTGAGGATGTCAGGAAAACACAGATGCCTTGCTGCAGAATCATCTCTGCTGTCCCATGGGAGACAGGCAGACTGACTGTCAAATATTTCAGCCCCCTGAAAATGAAGAAAATCTGTTCAGTTTTAACTAGCTGAAGATTTGATCCACAATTTACACTTTTATGTAGCCCAACAGACATTACTGGTGCTGTAGTAGAAAGCTGCTTTTTGGGTCATTAAAACAGGAAAGAAAAAACCCCTCACTTTAGAGACCATATTCCTTATTGCTGCAGTAGGTTACTCTTCTTGGGTAAAAGACAATGAGTCATATTTAGATAATGTGAATTGCTCCAGCAGCTGAGAAGGCATCCAGAAACAGCACAAAGGCAGCATTCCTCTGGTCCGTTTTACAAATGAAAGGGAGAACAGTCCTTAGCAGGCATCCAGGATACTGCCTGACCCTCCTTGCATTCTGTAGGTATTGGTACCTTGATGCAGGCTCCTGCTAAGAAGCACAAGGAGTGATCTCATCGGGGTTTTGTACCTGAAGGGCTTTTTAAGCATAAGCTGTTGCTGCCAGAGTCACAGGATCAGGTGTGATTGCCCCTTTGCTGGAATATGCAGCAAACGTACAAACAGGCTCTGGGCTTTTTTTAGCTCACAAAAGCAAGGGAGTCCTTTGAAAGATCCTCCGTGTACCCAATCATCGCTTTCCTCACCCTGTACAGCATCATAATATTCTCACAGTGTAAATCCTCACATTTGCCTCCCTCCCTCTCTCCTCCAGCCACTCTCCCTCCCCCTCCCAGCCTGCTGGTATCGGATCTGTGATGATATGTGATCTCCTGGATACAATCACACACACACACACAAGTACCAGACACTCCTGCTCAGCTGAGCAAAATGTCTTTCTCCTAGAAGTGGTGCTCATCCCAGCGTTCAGATCCTTGACGATGTTGCCATGCTTTCCTTCCTGCCTCCTGCCTTTTGCTGGTTTTGCCTGCCTGCTTTTCCTACCCGGGGGTCATCTCTGCCCTGCTGTCTGTAGCTGTATGGACTACCACACCATAGATTGCCGAGATCAAGGACTCCCAAGTGTTCCTAATCCCTTTCCATTGGATGTACGGAAACTTCTTATAGCTGATAACAACATTCAGGCGATACCAGCTGATTTCTTTATATTTTATGGAGATCTAGTCTATTTGGACTTCAGGAATAACTCGCTCACCTCTTTAGAAGAGGGCACTTTTAGCAGCTCTACCAAACTGGTGTATTTAGACTTAAGCTACAATAATTTAACACAGCTTGATGCTGGGATATTCAAATCAGCAGAGAAACTGATAAAACTGAGCCTTGGGAACAATAACCTGGTGGATGTGGATGAGGCTGCTTTTGAGAACCTGGAACAGCTCCAAGTGTTAGAATTGAATGACAATAACTTACAGAGCCTAAACGTGGCAGCCCTGGAAGCGCTGCCCTCCCTGCGGACTATTCGCCTGGAGGGCAACCCTTGGGTGTGTGACTGTGACTTTGCCAATCTCTTCAGCTGGATCCAGGACAATGCATCCAAGCTCCAGAAAGGTAAAGCTCCGTGGCTGTCCGGGCAGCCCGTATGTCTGTGTGTGGGAGGGCAGAGGGCTCCTGGTCACACTGTCTGTGTGCTGCCTGCAGTCCCCACACTGCAGTTTGCTCACGCTGTAATTGCATGTTTTCAACAAACCAGCCTGTTAAATTGATGTTGGCTTCTTTTTAGCAGCAGGTCCTCCTCCCAGTTAAGAAATAAAATTTAAAAATTAAGCCCAAATAATTTTGATTTATAGACTAAACTTACTTAGGCAGTGAAAGGCCCTTTTCAAATTCATTCAGCCCAGAGCTGGTTCTCTTCCAGACTTCATTTTCTCTGTGGTAAATATATTTTCTACAATAAGCCCTTTGAGCAGCTAAATATCCTGTGCCAGCTCCTTCGGAATACTGATTTTCCTCTGATTTTACTGATCAGCTATAAAGCTGCTATAAAAGAGTTAAATCCCTGTTTTATGCAAGTGTGATTGTCAGTCCTTTCCTGGAAGTATTTTCACAGAATCACAGACTATGCTGAGTTGGAAGAGACCCACTTGGATCATTGAGTCCAGCTCCTGGTCCTATCCAGGACCATTTTTGGTATGCTACTCTCTGAAACTCTCCAGTAGCTTGATTTTGGACCTTTACATTAAAATAGCACTGATTTTAATATTGGAAATAAATTGAAATGTCTCTGGAACCCCCCAAAAGGCAGGATATATAACTGATATTTGAGCCACTGATTTTTAGAAAAGTGTAGGAGGAAAAATAAAAGTATTAAGACTGCCATGTCTAGGAATCCAGAGTCTTGCTCCACATGTCCCACCAGACTCCAAAGCCTCTCTTAATCCAGCTTTAACAGGAGATCATCTCACAGTTCATGTCTCCCAACAAGCACCAGGGCATAAACTCCTGCCACTGAGCAGCTGCTCCCAAAGGCAGACGGTGGGAGCAGGGAAACCTCAGGAGGGGACACCTTGCACCAGCCCAGGCTGCTGCAAGCCCTGTCCAAACTGGCTTGGACACTTCCAGTGATGGGGCAGCCACAGCTTCTCTGGGCAACCTGTGCCAGGGCCTGCCCACCCTCCCAGGGAGGGATTTTTTCCTAATACCCCATCTAAACCTCCTCTCTGTCAGTTTAACACCTTTCCCCTGGGTCCTGTCACCACATGCTCAGAGTCTGTAGTCACTTATTCTTCCCATGCTCATGACCTTGGGTAGCATTTTTTAAATATACTCATCTAGGTTGCCCTAAATATTCTTATCTGTAAAGCAGCTGTTTTAAGGAAGAAGTCATTTGAGGAAAATCATTGGGTTTTTCCTCTCTACCTCAGTGAAACTTTGATCTTGATTCTTTCCACACCAAACCTGAGCCTCTTTTCCCACCTTCCCTGATGCTCTAGCTAAAGTTTGCTTGATTTGAACCAAGTATTTGCCTGTCTCTAATGCTCAGTTCAAGCATCAGTTCACTTTCCCTATGCTTTTAATGAACTTCTGGGTTGTTCCCCTTGCTCCACACTGAGTCTGTTCAGTTTTGAGTCTGTCCCACCTCTTTCTCTGCTGCCCTGTCAGTGTTTTAAAGCCTATCTGAACTTACATCTGGAAATGTCAAGTGACTGAACTTTCCCACAGCATTGCCAGTGTCCCCCAGTGTCTTCCAAGCTCAGAGATGCTTTCCCACAGCATTTTCTCTCACCCACAGTTGTGGTTTGGCCAAACAGCTAAAAAATTACTAGTTTGTCCAGATCTTCTAAACCTTAAGTAAGATTTGATTTGGGAAGACAAGGAGGGAAGGAGTAATATTCAAATGTGTTATTTTGATCACAGCTGTCCCCCAAGGATTTGCATTTGTTCCCTGGAGCAAGTCCCCCCTCTCTTTGCACCCAGCCATGTGAGGGAGATGTGCATGGATGCAGAAAAGCCTGTGCAGTCAGCATTTTCAGGGCTTCTTGTGAGCTGCTGCCACAAAAACACTGACTGTCTCCTCTAATAAACTACCAAAACATTCTTCACAAAGGTGAGGGCAAAACTGAACTCAAAAAGGAAAGCCTATCTCAATGACATTTGAAAATACATGTCTGCAGTTGAGTGCCTTGCAAACCAACTTTTGGAAAGTCATAGTTAAATTATTAGAATTATGATTTGATTGCATTTTACATCCAGCTTCCAGTTTTTAATAACGTCACAACCCAATACCCATTAGGAGCTGATTAAATTAGTGTTCCTTTTCTGGTTATACTTATCCAAAGCCACCCTGGCCTTTGCTGGGAGGAGTGGAAAGAGCAACCCACTGAAGATTCAGCATTCAGACTCTCTGGCTCCTCCTGATAGTGTGTAAGGCTGGAGACAGAAGGATTAGTGCAGCTAACCCACAAAGATAAGTAGGGCAGCAGGCTTTAGGTCTGGAAATACAGCAGAAGGCAAAGATGGGAATGCATTTTCAGGGCCTGAGAAAAGAGCTTCTCTGCAAACTTCTGCTTTGGAACTCTGCAGCAGCTCCAGCGTTTGCACTGCATGGCCTGGACACGGCTGGGAGAGGACACTGGCAGGCAGATTTAGGGGCTGGACGTTCATTTTGGTTCCTCACTTTGACACTTAATGGAATGTGCCCCATCTGAGGGAAGTTCCTCGGTAGCTGTGAACTATTACACTAAGCCCAGCCACTGCTTCACCTTTCACTGCAGCTCTGCAGAGGAATGATCAGCCCAAGCTGCCTTGGCTTTTGCAAAAGAAATACCATGTTGATACAAAAATGGGAATTTTGTCACTGTGAACTGAAATCTCAATAACTGATCCTGAAGCTCTCCCTGTGAAATTAAGGTCTCTGGAGGACTTGCTGATCTGAAAAAAAGTCGTAGCTCAACTCCTTAGTTTTGCAGAAGCCAGGTCCATTTTCTTCCTGGCACATTACCAGAAATAGCTTGTAAAGTTCTAACTTGTGCTGACCTGTGTGCCCAGTTGTCTGGAAAAGTTGGCAAGGCTGGAAAGGCTCTGCCCACCTGAGCTGCCTCTGCTCATTTTGCTTGTCACTTCACACAAACAGCTGGGATTTGAATAATTTTACAGATCCCAGAATTTATTCATCCAACCTACATTTTAAATAAAGGCTTAACTGACATTAGGTGAACACTCTTCCATGGCATTTTTGCAGGCAGATTTATTAAAGTAACTGCACTAACAGTTTTGTGATTAAGAACAACATATTTTACCTCTAAGGAGATATTAAAACCAGCATTTTCATCATTCATTTCAGTCCAAAACTAAGCTACAGCTTTCCTCTGTGCTGTGGTTAGTAATTGATGAAAAACAAATTCGTGAGTGAAGTGCAAAGCAGACAAAGGAACTGTGAAGATCAGTGGGACAGTAGTAAGTGGAGAAAATAGAACAGTTATTTTTCCTAAAGAAGACAAAGTGTTCATTATGGGGCACAATGGTTAAGTATAACACTAATAAAGATTTTCTGTAGAAGGATGTTTGGTTATATAGACATTTGTTACACCTCAGTGGCACATGGTGGCCAGTGATTCCTAGTAAAGGCTTCCCAGTCAAAAGGAATATGGATATTAAGAATACTGGATAATTTCTTTGGAAATAGAAAGTTGCTGTAAGATGTCTGTCCATACAAAAATAGGTGTGAAAGCTTTTATGGGAGGTTTCACTCTGGGGGAGCATGAAAACTCACAGAACAAAAACTATTTTGAAAGAAAAATGCCTAAATTGGTCTACAAAAATACACTCAGTGATTTCTCATATTTGGCTGGGCTGTCTCCTGCTTTCAGAAGTCTTGTTTATCACATTTATCTTGGCTACAAATGCACTTTTTTGCCTCATGTCTTAACCTACTTCTTTTATAAATACTGTTTGAAACTCAGGGCTCATCCAGCAAAAGGTGCAAATCACTTACAGAACTGAGAGTTACGAACCTTCCATTTCACTGTTTCAGTACAAAGGGCTTTGATGGAATAAATTTTTGGTGAAAAATGTTGTTTAAAATTTGTGCAAAAGGCATTTGTTGAACCCCTCTGAGGATCCCATCTCAAGGAAGGGGCTGGATTCAGATAAAATGCCTGTAGCAAATACAACTAGTCAGCAATGGCCACAACGAAGGGCTTTGTAGAGGTCCCTGTTGGTGATTTTCACTTGCTGTGGACGTGCTTTGGGCAGCAGGGCCTGTGAACTTGATTGCCAATGACTAATGCATTTTTGACATTATTTTTAATTAGACCTTAAGCATTCCTTGGAGTGTGACTGTAGTGTCTCCTTCCTGTGTCATCTTGCCTTTGGTTTGCTTTCTACTTCTTTTCTCTTCAGGATCTTTGGGAAGTTGTGTAGAGTTTCTGGCATTACTTAAATTATTTATTGAGTTTTTGAAGTTCCCCACTAACCATTGCAAGAATTGCAAATTTTGCTGCCCTCTACAAAAACTGTATTGGAGCGACTTTTAGCAATTTGATAAGAAGGTTTAGACTGAGCATTTTTAAGGGTAGACTCTGAACACTGGTGTTTCCAGAAAGACTTGAAAAACTCATTTAGAATTGGCCAGAGACAGAATTCCAAACAGAATTATGCTGTGATAAATGAAATAGGTGATCTGAATGTTCAAAATTGAAGTAGAGCAGGTTCAGGTGAGGATTGTGCTCAGTTTGCTCAGCTGCTCAAATGTTGCTCCCCTCTGGAAAGTTGTGGGCATGAGGCTACATATTTTAAGGTACTCCAAGAGGGTTTTAGTGCCAGTACTGACACAGAAGCTGTGTAGCTACTTTCAAGGCTTCTGAAAATATTAAACATTGTATTCAAAACAAAGCACCACAATTACACAAGAGGATAGGTTTTGTTTAACCTTCTAACAGCCAGCGAAACAACAGAGCATTTTCCAAGTCCTCTTGACTTTTTAGTCTTTATTAGTACTTATCTATTCATTTGCTATGTAGAGGAGGCTGCCTGAACTCCATGTACCAATATAGAACCTGAGCAAGCTTCAGCTAGAAAGGACAGGCTGTTCTGTCCATTCCAGCCATCGCTTCTCCCCCAGTATCAGGCACATGGTAGCACATCACCAGAACAGAACAGAGCAGAGTAGCTGTGCTTTTGGAAAGGAATTAAAAGCCTTGAGACATTTCACACATTCAGCAGCTTTTATTCTGTTCAAGCAGAAACTCCCAACAGAAATTATATTCCTTAACAAGTGCATCAAATCTGTTTCTATATATATTCAGATATAAATATATATTTTGATCTCCCAGTCATTTTCAGTAAAATGATCTGACTGCCCCTGGCTTTTCACTCTGTTTCTTCCATCCTAAGGTTGCTTGGAGTACTTCCATCTTTCACAGATTTGAAGATGTGAGGACAGCATTTGCAGATGTGAACACCTCATGCTAAACCTTATATTTAGGCTTTGAGACAAACTGCTAAGTACCCTCTGTTGTTGTTCTGGGAGTCTCTGGGGCACTTGGCCATAAAAGTTTTATTTAGGAACCAAAATCTAGGCTTCAAGTTTTTTTAAGCCTTACTGATCTGCTTGCTTGGGGCTATTTCCAATAGAATTTCATCTCTCTGCAGAGGCAATGCCTCTCTCACTGCTTATTAATCCATCTAATACATTAGTGACAGTGTTTAAGTAGACTGAAAGGAACTATAGCTGGGAGCAAAATACCGCACAAGAAACTAAATGCCACATTGAAACATTTCAAATCTGTGTCACCTGCATTCAGCAGCATGAAAGAACTGCTAAATTCCACCCAAAAGGGCAAATACCAATTTTACTTAACCCCTCCCCCAAGCCCATTGTAATGCTCTTATATTTACTATGCATAGTAATAAACATGTGTGCGTGAAGCTCACTTAAACATTGATGGCTTCAGATATTTTCCTGGCAGTATTTCCTTTATATCCCAGTGTTTGTCATTATCTTGTATTGCTGCCCATTGCTCAGTGGTAGTAAACTATTTCTCCTGATACCTTCTTTTTGTGAACTCTACAAATACCCAACAGAATTGAGGCTTCTTTTTTTTTTTTTTTTTTTTTTTAACACAGCATCCAAACTTATAGCTGGGAAATCTCTGTTAACATACAGACCATGACATTGAAGTGCTAATGAATTCCAGAAGGTCTCCAATAAAAACTTTATTTAGCATAGGGATGAGAACTGAACAGAGATGGAAAGACACAAGGAGTCCTTCAAAACAGACCCAGAGGATGTGATTCCTCTTGGTGCTTGTCTGTAGCTGGAGGAATATAAACCAAAATTCACAGTACAGTAGGGAACCAGTCAACATATGCAGGGAAAACGCAGGGCACATCCAGGAGCAGACAGTGTCAGTGCACTCGATGGTTTGGACACGCCTGGTCACACAGTGTTGCTGAGAAACACGGTTGGGTTATGGCCAGAGTGCCAGCAGAGTGAGTGCCAAGGGAACATGGTACCGGGCTTTCCTGGGCTTGCTGCAGCTGGGAAGCTCAGTACAGTTACAGCTTTGGGGTGTTGCAGCACTGTCAGTCATTTTTCATTAACTGACAAGGGAATTAGTAATTGTTAGCATGCAGACTGCTTTTGGGCTGCACCTATTTTCTAGGAGGTTCAGTTTTACAGGGGAAGGATTTCAGCTGAGTGTGCATAGTCCAGAGACAAATGCACAGTGTTCATTAGGATCCAGCAGCAGCCTAATTGCACGGGATTCATTGTCAGGGTTGAAGTGCTAGACTTAGTGGAGTTATACTGCTCCAACCCAGGGCATCTCAAAGTCAGATTGTTCTAAACCTCTGAGGGAATTTCACTGAAATAACCTCTCCCTGGCACCCTCTTGTATCACTTCTTTATAAACTCACGTATTTATTTTTTCTTTTTAAAAACAAGCCTCTCCTTTTAACATGGTTGGTGTTGGGTTTACAATTAACCAAGTATGCTTCTGGAATTTCAGCATTTTCACACTTCCCAAGTTACTTAGCCAATCAATTCCTCAGGGTAAAGACCTGCATTTTCACCCTTATTTTTTCAGTGTTAAGACAAGCCTGTCTAGAATCCAGCACCTGTCCCTGGACTGGGACTTCAAAGCAATCAGTATATTTACAGTTTGCCAGTGAAATGCATCTGCTCCTTCAGATGACAGAGCAGAGGGATAGAGAGTGTGTGACATTGTCCTTGGGACAGCTGGAGTTATTACAGATAATGGAATGGCCCTGACCAAAATAACACAAGCTGTGTATTTATAGCACACTCACACTTGTTATTCATTTACAGTTTTGTTTGGTATGGAGAAGCAACTCCTTGAATATGTTGTGGGAGCAATGAGGTAGATATATATAAATGTCATCAAAGGCTTTCTTGCTGCAGCCAAGCACTAAATATCAAGAGATGCCCTTTACAAGAGGCCTGGCTGCTTTTCTAAAAGAATAAATTGAACAGGTTCTACAGAATAAATAAAACAAACAAACAAATTAAAAACACAAAAATAAACCAAAAAAACTATAAAAATTGATACCATTTTAGTTCAAGTGTGTGAAAGCAAAGCACCAAGGTTAAATGACATCTCCTGTCTTCTAGAATTGTGTGTGGGACAGGTGACTTGACTGACCAGTCTATATGCAACAGAATCACACAGAGGAAAAAAACTGCACCCCATAATTTACACTGATCATTTTCTAGAAGCTGTTCTTTTGTTCATTGTTCATGCAGAGGGTGTACGAAGATGACCTGGAATTTCTTTCTGCCCAGCGAAATAACAAATCTGGATCTGTTGCTGGGCACCAGTGCAGTAGGACAGGTGGGGTACAACCCAGGAGTTCTCCACACACACTGGATTCTTATGCATAAGGACAATCTACTTGTAAATAATGTAAAGCAAGTACCACATTGCTATGGAAGGAGGCAGCTGAAATGGGGCTTTTTTGTAGGTGGTGTTTAGCAGATATGTGTGACCTGCAGGTGACGGTATTTTCAGGCCCACAGCTGGGAGCTGTGGTGCAATAACCACTGCAGGAACTCTGGGAGGAGGAATTCCTTGTGCCACCAGCGCTAGAGCTGCCAGTCTGTTCCAAGTTCTCTTGGGAGCCCAAAGGAAAGTTTCTGTTAAGTGTGCTGGATGTGTCAATAGTGTCCTGACTCAGCCAAGAGAAACACTCACCCAGCAGGATGGACTGATCAGTGTTCCTGTCCCTCAGTTCCTGGTGTGTTCTTCCTGGTGCCTCGAGGAGATGGTGCACACAAGGGGTGCCTGAAGCCAGAGCTGGGAACAAGCGAGGGCTCTGCACTGGCCCCTCTATTTCACCTCTTGGCATCTATTATTCTCAGTGACTAAGGATTCTGTAAAAACCTCAGGCCACATGAGCATATTGGGGTGTCACAGAATAAAGCAAGTAGCAAATACCCATCTAATCTATTTGGTTTGAGAACATGACCTAGATTCCAGTACCCTTGGCTACATGGAGAGGAGCTTCTTTATTTCTCGTTATTGTATAATCAGTCTCAAAATCCTCACAGTACACTGACTCTCACAACAAGAAATACCCTCTAAGTGCCTTGGTGTGTTTCCTGTTTGCATTCTGTGTGTAGTGATGTAAGGTGAAAGCATCAGGGGAATAGGAATAGAGCTCACAGTCCACAGGCTCAGCTTTGATCCAGGGCAGAACTGCTGTTGGGAATGGATGAGTGGGCTTATTTCCATCTCTGGGATCCTGGGGCAATAATACCATAGTAATTTCTAGATGCAAGGGCTGTGTGTAGAACTGCTTAGAACAACAGTTTTCTTTTGGAGTATTTTTTGCTCTCTCTCTTTCTTTGTAATATATTTAATATATTCTTTTGCTACTTCCTTCCTTCTGGAAGCTTAGATTGGATACTCCATCTCACTGCTCCAGCACAGAGGTGTTTCAGATGCTGGCAGGTGAGGACACTAGAGAATTTCTTTTGCAGTAGGTCAAAAATAGAAAAAGCAGAGTTGTTTGTGGTCACCTGTGCGCTGTTCCTTTAGACCTGCTGCGAGCGTGGCTCACTGCTCTGCAAACGGCAGCTCTCAGGGCATCTCAACACCTCTTCTAGTGGTTTCTTTTACAGAAACTCACACTTGTTATTTCACACAAGTTGTAGGGAAACTTGTATTTTCTTGTGCTTGCTACAAGGGAAATGGAATTTGTGTAGGTGCTTTATTTAGTCAGTGCAGGCTTTCCTGCCAAAATACTGCAGAGATCTTTCCTATGAGCAAGGAACTTGCTCTTCAAATGAATTTGTGAAATGTTACACTCATGCAACTGCTTTGATTACTGTCAGCATTATATTTATTTATTGAAAAATGTTTGCTTTTTAAAATCTAATCAAAAAGACACAGGTCTTGGAATTCCAGCCTATGGATTTTCACTCCTCCCTCATTTCTCATGGTTTTGAATTGGGAACAATATCCATTTGGTCCCCCTTTATGCTGTTAATGACATTAACCTCTAGAGCTGCTACTCCCAAGTCCTACTGAAAAGAAAATATGATTTGGTAGACAGCTGTCACTTCTTTCAGTAGAAAGGTTTGTAGAAGGATCTTTGTCCCAGGCTGAGTGTGCAGGCATGTAATTCCTCAGCCAGCAGTGCAGTGTCTGCACACCCAAGTACTCTGGGGCATCAGTTTGTGCACAAACCATGATATACACGAATAGTGCAGGCTCAGATTTCCACAAGTCTCAGAGGATGTTTGAAACCAACATCCTGTACCTTCCAGGTCAGTTCCAGCGACAGGAGGTTGCAAAGATCTCTAAAGCAAGTTGCCTCACCATCTGCTGTGCATGGCCAGTGCGCTCTGGGCTCAAAGATAAATCCATGTGGATTCGGGCAGCACTTTGCCTGGAGGAAACCAGTCAGCCTTGGGCACACTGACTGCTGTCCTGCCCTGCTGGCAGCTCTCAGTGCCTTGCCAGTGAGAAACAGGGAAGGCAACAGAACTTTAGGCAAATACAATAGATACATGATGGCTTTTAGGGATCAAAATTTAATACAATCATCATTACAAGGTCAAGTAAGTCAGGGTGGTAATTGGTTCCATAGCAGAAGTAGCTAAAACTCCTTTTCAAATCAACACAACAGCTGGGCTGGGTTGGATCCAGACAACCAGCCAGGTTGGCACCACTAACCCCAGGAGCCCGTGTTTAAGTAAAACATCACATGCCATAGCTATCCAGCCACAAGAGAAATGGGATTCACACAGGCAGAGGAAACCTTATCGTCACCATTCCTTATTTAAAGTGCCATAACAGTTCTGTGGCAGAGCGGTGTGATGAAAAGGCTGTGTACTCTGTGAGCACACAGCAAGACAGCCCAAAACCAGGAGATCCCTGGGATCACCAGCAAAGAGTGCAAGTAACCCAGCAGCAGTTCTCGTGTCATTGATACACAATTCTTATCTTTCCCCTTTACATTCATGTCCTTAATAGTAAGACAAAAGCTGCCTTGCCAACAGCCCTACAGGCTAAAATCACTTCGGTATTTGTTCCATTTTAGCCCTGTTAATACCCTTTCCTGATGTTCCCCCGTTGTGAATGAAGAGGGAGCTGGGCATATGCAGTGAACTGTTTGCTTTTATTGTCCAGGATCACCAATTCTTAAATCTGAGGTTTTTTGCTTTCACTATAAAGAGCCCAGCTCGAGGCATTCTCCAGTAATGCAGGGAGGAACAATATCTGCCAGGCTGCCTGGCCTCAGGACAGCCAGCGAGAAAAGGTGTAAGCGGGTCACAGACAAACAGGCATCCATTAAACCCCAACTCTTGTTTTGACCAGGAAAACAACTAGTTTGGAACAACATGGGAAAAAAACAGTGTAGAAGGCACTAAGGTGTGGAAGGAACTTCAGTATCCCTGCTACCCTGTTTTGGAGTCAGTTTGTGTTTAGATGGAGTAACTGGGAATTGCTTCCAGGCCTCCAGGTTTAGATGTATCCAGGGTTCAACACTACCTTTTTTAAACACTCACATCGTGGTCCTTGATCACACCTGACCTCCTGAAAGACTGAAAGTGAAATAACTTGATTTCCAGGAGCTGCTCAAGGGGGTTATGTAATGGGTTTTGGACAGTGATGGGGTTTGCTCCATTTTTTCCTAAACACTGTACAAATTCACAAACTAGAATTAACCCTAAAACTTTTCTTCAGCCATTCAATCTCTGACCCAGAGCAACAGAAGGATTCATCGGTATTCCACTGACTTGTTTCCCTCCCCTCTTCTTTGCAGGTCTCCATGAAATCCAGTGTTCCCTGCCCATGGAGAACAGAAGAATCTTCCTGAATGAGTTATCTGAGGTCAGCTTTAGTGAGTGCAAGTTTAGTTTGTCATTGACGGACCTTTTTATCATCATCTTCTCCGGAGTCGCCGTCTCCATTGCTGCTATTCTGTCCAGCTTCTTCCTGGCAACTCTGGTGCACTGCTTCCAGAGGTGTGCTCCCAGTAAGGATGATGATGATGATGAAGACGACAGTGAGGACTGAGCTTGCTCTATATCCTTAAGTTTCCTTGGTCTGTAAGTTACTAGATCATCAGCCAAAGTCTAGGAAGAAAACAAGTAGAGTAAAAGCTTTAAACGTGCGTTAAAGGAAATCATGGTGTGTGAGGATCCCTTCTAATCAGTGATGGTCTCAGATAGGAATGGCAGAGCTGGGACTGTCAGCTTTGTTTGCACATGTAACCTTATGCAGTCAGACAGGGTTAGTTTTGATCCTTAATCAAACACTGCATTTAAATTTGAAGATTGGAAGAAAAAGGGGAGAAAAGGCAAAAAAATGTTCCAGTGATGAATTCCCAATTTCCAGATTGTCCTGATGAGATGCAGATTCTTGTAAGTACTTAAAACTTGTTCTACGTGCACTTTGAGAAGCACTGGATGGATGGAAGCATTTCAGCTGGAAAATACAGAAATGATTTAAAATAGCCCCTTCCTATATCTAAGTAGTGAGAGATTCTAGTCAACTCACACAACTTTGTAAGTAACAAAATCCAATTAAAATGATTCCTAAAATTGTGGAAAGCATGAGAGGAAGGTTGGCATTTTCTCCCTACAAAGGTTCTCCATAAACATTCATCCCCCATTTAATGACAGCAGTTGCAGGCACCATTCAGCCAAAAAGACTTTTTCTATAAGGGAATATGATTCTGAGTCTGAGTCATCCACTGCAGATGCCTGGCACTTCTTTGGTCATGGCACAAATACTAAATATAACATCCTTTTGCATTTTTAGATGCCATGAAGTAAAGGGTTTCCCTCCCTCCGCACCAGTAACTGTTGCAGTATCCAGTCCATTTAGTTATTTTAAAACACTAAGGGCTATATTCTGCTCCTGATTATACTAAAATAACCCAACTGAAATGAACACCATGATCCAAATTGGCAACTGTATAAACAAGAGTGAAATCTGGCCCAAGATGTTTCTGACTGTATTATAGATTTGTCAAAACTTGAGCTCTTCTATATGATGGTAGATATTTTTGTTAAAATTAAAAAAGACATTTATTACAAGAGATTTTTGGAATAGTGCTGGACAGCTTTATAGGATAAGTATATTTTTAAAATATTTGTAATGGAAATATTTTTTTAAAGCTCTGTGTATTTAAATTATTATCTAGAGTAGCTGTAAGGGCTTGAAGTAATGACAACATAGGAATAAGCAGCTAAGGACTGTATGCTATTATAAAAGAATTAGAGCTGATAAAAGTAGCATTTGTTTAACTACTGTAAATGCTATTATTTCTTAAAAGAAAACACTCTCTGGTTAAAATACTGCCTTGCTCAGTAGGAGGGATTCATCCTGTATGGTCAGGACTGACAGGGGCACATCAGGACTCAGCACTCCTGGGGCTGTCCCAACCCCCAGGGATCAGCTGGGAGACCTTCAGCAAATCACTCTCTGTCCGTGCCTCAATTTCACTACCTATAACACAAAGATTACAACAACTGTTTATCTCTTTCAAGTGCTTGTGTAAGGGGGGCACTACCCTGGGCTGGTTAGAACAATCTCCTGTGTTAGGCTGGCACAAATGCTGTACAGGGGTCTGGGCTGATGCTCGATTAGTCTGGCTTCACTGGCATCTCTGGAGTCACTCCTTTGGCTGGCAGAACTTGCCCTGGGGTTTGCACCATGCTGAGGTCACAGCCAGGATGAGAGTGTTTATTTCTCTTAGCTCTACAGATTATTCAATGCACTTACTGCTTCCATTGTTATGATTATTATTTCTGAGAACATGCTGAAACAGAATTAAGTAGGACAGTGAGAGGATATTCTGTATCAATACTGTCTTATTCTATTCTGATTCCTTCAAGAAAAAAATGAAATTCCATGATTTTCACTGTGTAGTGCCATGATTATAAATAACACAAATATATTTATAATTTCAACGTGGGCTTTCATGTTTATTTGTATGTGGGTATGAAAACAGCAGACAAGCTGTGCCTGATTCAGCTTTTATAAGTGGGGTTGTGTGGCGTGGTTGCAAAGCCACAACATGCTGCCCAGTGCAGTTCTGGAGCACACTCCCTTTGCCTCAAACACAGATACATTATCAACAGTTTTATATTTAGAGCTGTGCAAATGGTTCAGTCATGGAGTAAGAAATTGGGTCACATTTATTATGGACTCAAAATTTGCAACCAGTTAACAAAATGATTTGTCCTACCAAACTTCCCAGTGAAACATCAGTGGATATCTCAGCAAAGGTCTGCCCTGTCTTTGGTTTCTGGGTTTGTTTATTGTCCTGTAAGGCTGAGCAACTTTGCAGGGGTCACGTATCAAACTCAATCATTTTGACTGGTTCTGCTCTTACTTGCAGGTCCATCTTATCCTGGTGCCTCAAAATGAAGATGTAGATTCCTTTATAGTTTGTAGCTTTTTGCTCGACCCAAGGCCCTGAAAGCCCTGACTATATTTGGAACTTAGCACCCCTCAGAACAGCAAGGAGCAGACCAGGCTGACACCCACATATCACAGCACAAGCTGGAGAGCAAGGCTTAGGAAAGCTTTATTTGGGAAGCTGCTATTCTGGATACTCCATCACACCAAAGTGACTTGGCAAGGTAGGGAGTTTTTTTCCAGATAAGAAACTTTTATGTTATTTTCCCCTATAATAATTGTATTTCAGAAATATTGAACTGCTTGAGTTAGTAATATTGATTCTTTTAAGCACCAGCAGTTACCTGCTATTAATATTGACTTTGCATAATTCTAATTGCTAGTAAATGAGACAGAACTTGGTGGGATTTTTCTAATTTGATGGAATCTTCAGAGCAAAATATTTGCCTGTTAGAATATTGCCAGGACTAGGGATCACCATAAAGACCCCCTGCAAAACTTTGAACACAAACTTCATCATGAATAGCAAGCGGCCTGAAGGCTGTATTATTGCAGTAGTTTTACCTCCAAAAGGCAGTAAGGTGGAGCTGATCCCATCCCCAGCTCCGGGCATATGGGCAGTGTTCTTGTGTGAGGATCCTTCCGTGGGTGGCATGTGGTGCATTTGCACTGCCTGCTAAGGCTCTGATGACCCACATTAGGATCAGTGACGTGCCAGGGGTGCCAAGTGAGGGCTGAATTTAGCTTCCCTTCTCTCAAGCAGCACAGCCTGTAGGTGATTAGAAACGTGCTGTGGAAAGCTCTTCATTTGCAATTTTCCTTCTAGAACAGATTTGCTTTAGTGGTGCAATCTCTCACTGCCAGGACTGAGCAGACATTTTACCTGCTTCAAGGGGAAGCAAAGATACTCTGCGTGACCCAAATAAAACGTTGCAGGCTCCGGGAGCCGGGAAGCTGCTGTCACATTGCCTGCAGATATGTCTCCTTGATGAAATGCTGGAGCTTGGAATGTGTGAGGATCCAAAACCTGGGCAAAAAAAGCAAAGCTGCATGATGTCATTGAGACAGCCTGACTTTTAGAAGTGTGCATATTGGTTAAAAAAACCCCTGATCCACAAAATATTAAAAAAGGATCACCTGGAGTGACTGCCCAAACCCAGCATTTCATCCTCAGTGAGCCAACCATCCTTCTGAGGCAGCTTCAGTCCTGCTGTGGTCCTTACTCAGACATGAACATTAAGGGGGCAGTTTTTAGAGCAGCATAAAAATGCATAGGGATACTTCAAAGGGAAGGTCTTCCAGAGGAGCAAACTGCTTGCCTACCTCAGCTATAGAGTGACCCATTGTACACTGACAGCTAAACTTTAGCCTGGCAAACCTAGAGTGACAAAGAATAGTCTTGTCTCTCAGCTGTGGCAAGAACTCTGTGCACTCACCTGTATATAAGGATGGGATTCTCCCTCTTTTGTTGTCAGGAGGAGGGGTGTGTGTAGCAATCCCAGAGCTTGCTGTAACTGTGCCCCTTGTAGACAGTGGGACAGCTGCAGCCTAGTGGGGATGCTGAGCCTGGGCCTGCCCTTCATCCCCAGCTGAGCTTCCTCTGAGCTGGCTCCAGACCCACAGGAGCAGCTCCATGCAGGACCTTTTACTGCTCCAGCATGTGCTGCCCACCTGCTACGTGAGTAAATCACTTTAGTTTCCAGGCCACATGTCTAAGTTCAGCTCACATCTCCCAGAATAAAGGAGCAGGGGTTTGACAGTGTCCAAATCCAAGCATTCCTCTCAGAGAACCATTTTGGTCACCTCTGGTGTAACCTGCTTCACTGACCTCCGGTGGCAGCTGGGATGGTTGACTGTGGAGGTAAGTCCATGTGATTCATTGTGGTGAAGGGGATGGTGGAATGCTGAATCCCTCTATACTCTGGGTGCCAGGCAGCCTGTAACACACATGAGTCACCAGACACATTTATTATTTCATGTTCTGTCTGTTACCACTGGAACAATACAACCTTGTCATAGAATTGTAGAAAATAGCTAGGGAAGAACCTCAGGCACATTATCTACTGACCCCTGATGTTTTGTCACAAAAATACTTGGTTTTCTAGTCAGGTTCCTATTCTCATCTTGCCGTCAACTTCCCCTTTGCATCCTGGTTCCTCTGTCTTTATCTCTTGACTGTAACTAGAACAGAATCCCAGTTTGGTGTTATCTCTGCCTGATGCAGCAACACAATCACCACAGCAACAACCCAGCCAGGAAAAGAGCTGTTTCTGCTGACCAACCATCCAGCTACTGTTGTAAAGAGTTAGTAGGAAAAAAACTATTGAGTTTTGAGCTAAGAGAGCACCAGGAGCCCTTCTGTTGCAAAGCAGAATGCCTGTATTCTAATGTGTCTCTCCAGTTCCCAGCAGCTCACACACCCCACCCAGAGCTCTGTGTGAAATTGTGTAACATTAGATTAGCAGCACATAATGTGCTTTTTTGGGGGTTGTCAAAAAAAATCCCAGCAAACACCTCAGAGCAGGCTTCTCCTGTTAGTTCTGGGGGATGGGAAAGGTTTGCAGGGAGGTGAGCAGCAAGTAAGGAGTGAACCAGCATTGTTTGATCTCAGAGCTGCTTTCTGTTTAACCTGGAGAACGTTGTAACCAAAGAAATCCTGGTTGGCCTCAATTGTGATTTCACTGCTAGCGATTTTGGATCCAGTAACCTGGGAAAGGTTGGTACAGCTCCATCCCCTTTCACTGCTGTGATTTACCTGATGAACATATACCCAGGCAGTGGGAACTCTGCAACTCTCTGTGTGTGTTTATTCTTTACATTCTCTTACAGAAAGAAAAGAAAATCACTCCACATAGGCTCTTTGTGGTGATCTGTGTGTGTTGGTTACCTGAGTTTCTGCCTTGGGGGGTGAATCCTAATGTTATTTAGAGTGAGATGTGGCATTATTTGGAGATTGCACAATTGTGTGCAGAGGCCATCTAGCTTTTCCAGATGGGTTCTGGATCCAGTGCTCTCTGCTCTGGGAAGTGATCTGAGCCTCCTTCCCAAAGGTCAGCTGCAGCCTTGTGTCGCTCAGGCAGTGACACAGGAGTTGTCATTATCTGGTAATCACTGTCCAGCTCTGGCCTAGTTTGATGATGGGTTTATAATGAACATCTTTAACCTCAGCCTAGCCCAGCCATCTGCTCTGGGAAGAAAGCTGGCACTTCAAAGCCATTTTCTGCTTCAAGGTGTCTCCTTTTAGTCTTACAGAACAAACAGTGAGTCATCTCCTCCCACCAGGATAAAGCAGGATTGTAGCCCAGCTCAGTGTGAGGAAAGTCCCTCATACTCCAGGCTCCAGAGCTGTGACTGAGCACAGGCACCAAACTTGAGCATTGTTGCTTCTCAACTGAATCGTGGAGGGATGACACACTAACCTTTTGAGGGATGTGTTAGGAATGGAAGTGTTTAACATCTATGGTGTGTGAAGGGAGGGATTTTCTTGCACATAGGATTGATGATCTGATTAAAACAAAATTAGAGATAATTGTTTTATCTGGACTAGGCTGTTGGGGAAGTATCTCTGCCATGCTGGTTTAATTTCTTACTTCTCCAAGTGCTATGCCAACTGGCTGGAATTTTAGTCTAATTACTTAGTTTTGTTTTGAGTTTAGATTACATTTGATTTCATAGATATATATGGGAAAGATTTTAAGATCCGGGGTCATCACTGCCATCTTGTTCCAGCCCTGCAGCCTCCCTGGGAGCAGTCCCTGTGCAGGTGTGGTGGGCTTTGGCACAGTGCGGCACATACACCGTGCCTTCACTAGGTCATGTGCACAGACACTGGGACTTGGCTTGGCTTCCCTGTGAAACCCATGGTCCCACAGGAAACTGCTTCCAAAGCTTGGTTTCAACAGAAATAAATAGATTATGAACTTATTATTTTACCACTTTGAATCTGTGAAAAGCTGATCTAACTCACACGGGGACTGAAGAGAAGGTCCCCCACTGACCCCTCACAGGCTTTTATCAAGCAAAATGCCTTTGGATTCTTCCAAGGATAGGTGTCTATGTATTTATTTAAAGTTTTCCATTCAGTGAGCTGCCTGTTTGCCCATCCTGAACTCCATCTGCTCATTTCTTAGATGCAGGAATTGATTTCCCTGTCAGAAGTTTCACTACTCCTTCAGCCTCCACAATGCCCCTTGGGCTGAGACTTTATTCTTAAACTTCTTTGGCAACTGTCCATTCTTCTGTTTAACAGGATGGCTCAGAAAGGGAAAGTGTCAGCAAGGGCACTCACTCCATTTGTGGAAACCACTTTTGGGTGATGAAATTGCTCTCCATCTGCCCACTGTTAGCAAAAATGAACTTCTGTCAAGTGTCCAGGATTTTGGTCTGCCTTCTATTGCAGCTCTAGAAAATCAGACACATCCAATCTTAAATAGAAAAGTATAAGAAGCTTTGTCTCATAAAAAAGGATGTCTAAGACTTGTCTGCCTTTTTTTCTGTGTTCTTTACTGGATGATCCCCCCTGCTGCCACCTTCAAACGAAGCGATTTAGAGTGGATCGGATATTAAAGCTTTAAGACAGGGGTTTAAAATAAATGAAATGCTATCAGCACTGTAATGGTAACAGCTGCTGTGTCTGCCAGCTGGGTGGCAGACTTAATCACGCCCTCAAATCCCACTTCTCACAGCCCTGCACTCGTCTTCTCTACCTTCTGCCCTTTCCCCACACCCACAGCATTGCCCCAGGCCTGGGATGCTGCCCCTGGGTCCCGCTGGCTCTGCCGGAGCCGTGGAGGGAGGGATCTCTCCCTTGGGGCTCTCAGTGTGCTCTGAGCCCCTGGCTCTGCCTCACCTGGCACTGCTTTCTAAAGGCCCCACATCAGGAAGGAACCAGAGCCCAAGCTTCTTTCAGCTCCTTCCAAGGCTGTGTCCGGGCACCGGGGTGCTGCCCGGCGGGGCCTCCTGAAGTCTGCTGGGGCAGATGCTGGCAAGGCAGTGCCAAAGGCAGCGCACCTGTCTGCTGAGCCTGCTGCCCCCCGAGCTGTTCCTGAGACACCAGGAGCTTCTGTATCACTGGGCATTGCATATTGACTATGTCAGATATAGTTCATGAATGCTGTCACCCTGAAGAACTTGTCCCTGCTGACTTTTAGGCAGGCCTCTGGTTCAAAGACGTTCCAGGTACCAGCCAGTTCACCTGTCAAAGCTCACTGGTGACAAATTCCTTCCAACCAAGTCCTCTCAGAAAGCAGCTTGTGGATTCCAAACGTCAGGTTTCTTTCTGACTTTGACCTCAGCTTTATACAAATTCTTTGGCAAAAGAATTTGGTATGATTTTATTTGAGATGCAACTGAAGGTTTTGGTGGATAAAAATTAAATTTTTAGTTGTATCCCAGTGGGTTAAAAGAGCCATTAGAAGAAAATCTTTTCAGATAAACTCAAAAGACCATTTCTCTGATTTGTGCAGAAGGTGCCAAATCAACAAATTGATTATTTATTCAGGTCTGGCTTCTCACTCCCTGCAGCGCAGGTAACACAGTGAGCAGCCACAGACACAGCAGTTAACCTTTCTATTGTGTGTTTAACCATCTGTAAAATGGATATCATACTACTTACCTGACTGACACAGCTGGACAGAGGCTTAATTTTTAATCAAGTTCTGTTGAAACACTTTGAGCTCATTGTGTAAAAGACACACTAAAAGGCAGAAGAGTTTTATTAGGGTACTATTGCTTTTATATTGTGTTCCAAGAGTAATATGCAGTGAACTATATCAGTGTTCTAGAAATAACATAATAAAGGAAAGAAAGTAACAAGAAGCAAAAGAGATGTACTGGGATGGAGACCAGACTTTGTGACAGTCTAGGGTTCCTTCATCCTTATTAATTATGCATGTGGAGCAACTTGTTAATGCATTTCTAAAGACATGTTGACACAGGCTCAGCCCTCTCTCCTGGCCACGGGCTTTTGAATTAATTTAACCCCGGGATCAGAAGAGCTGGACAACGTAGTTGAAGGCATTTCTATAACAACCAAAGTCGAGCAGTAGGAACACAACAGATTTCCTGGGTCCGTGGGGGAGAGGCAGTAATGGAACACCTGCATGGGGAGCTCATTATGAATAATTTCTGTAGAAGGCCCAGGCATTACATTTCAGGCTGATTGTCCATGGAATATAACCAGGTATTATTCACCATGTTATTTCTCCACCCCCTATACCCTCCACCACTTCCTAAATAGTGAGAAAGATACTTAATTTTACTAATAAACTCCTGGAGTCCTTCAGGAGTTAAATTTCTACAGTAAAATACAATGGCTTATGTTTAACAGCCAAAAGAAATGGAAAACAACAATAATATTTTGATTGCCCAATACAATATTCAAATCTTACCTAAGATTTTTAAGCAAATTTGACACTTTTTGTGCTTTGCAGGCACAAACCCACACAAAATCATTGTGATTACTGTTACTTTCCACAGCAGTGGAAGTGCAGGGCCTGGGAAGTGACTGCAGACCTAGTTTGGGGAGGTTTCCTTATCACAGAATCATGGAATGGTTTGGATTGGAAGAGATCTTAGAGATCACCTCATTGCACCCCCTGCCATGGGCAGGGACACCCTCCACTAGCCCAGGTTGCTCCAAGCCCCGCCCAGCCTGGCCTTGGACACTTCCAGGGATGGGGCAATGGGTTGGTTTCCTCTCTGTGCCATCTCAGAACCTCAAACCACACCTGTGCTCTTTACAAAAGAAAGGAGAACAGTCTGGAACTTCCAGGGACCAAACTGTGGCAATGTCTCCAGTGTGTAGATGAATAGGTAATAAACCCCACACACCTCAATGTGATATGAAGCTATTCCAGAAGATGCAATCATTAACTCACAAGATTTTTATTGTCTCTTTTTCAGAGTCACTTAGAAAATTAAGATTTTCCAGATAAAAACCCGTAGTGGTTTAAATTAAACAAAAAGTGTTGCTGGATGAGACATCCACACCAAGTGTCAGAACTATGGCATTAGTTTGATTATTTTACCTTGCTGATTCATTCACAGGGAAGTCCCCCCAGAGCATCTACCACTCAGACAATTTATAAAATCAATTCTTAAAACAACCAAATTACTTCATCAGGCACTTTCTAAAGTAATAACTGATTCTGAGCTTGAGGTATCCTGAGGAACATGACCTTAATGTGAGCACCTGCTGCCTGGAAAATGCTAAAAATTGGAGCCATCCAAATATCATTTTTAACAAGCAGAAGAGGATGCAAAATATATTTTTAAAACCTGAATAGCTCAACGAGTCAGCTTGTGAGCATTAGGAAAAATGTCTTTCTTGTGCTATTCGAAATTAGTAGTTGCCACACTCTGCAAAACGAGAGACAACAGGAGGAGATTTTTCAGAGATTTCAGGTGATTTGGAAAAAAGTGATACTTTACCCAGTCAGCATTGCTGGTGTTTAAAGAGGTGCCCACACCATAGACAGGAGCTCTGCAGCCTCTCCCTTCAGACAGAGGCTGTTCTGGACTTTAAGGAGTTAATGTTCTCTTCTTCATCCTTTTTTCCCCTCCTCTCCCCCTGACTGGCTCCAGCACTGGCTCTCATCTGAAGGACACAGCACTCTGAGTGATGTTCACATGATACCAATGACAGCAGCATGATAAGCCTATTTCTGACAGTGTGGCAAATTACTATTATGAAATCCCAGTACATTTGATTGCAGAGTGACTTTGAGAGGGGATCACACACAGCAAGGTTATGAAGGGCTCAGTGTTTACTGCAGTAATGCTGACTTACTGGAAAAGAATAGCAAGAGCTCTTTAAATAAAAAAGCTTGGGATATTCCCAATTCAAAAACCATTTGGCTGAGTATATCCAATCAAGCATTATGCTTCTCTAAAATGAAAGGGGAAAAAATACCAGCAGAAATTCTTAGGCTTTTTTTTCCCCCCTTTAATGACTCAGTGTGTTAGAGATTCACTCAAAAAGGAGCAGGAATTTGAAGATGTCCTTCTCCCCCTGGCATCACTTACTTCAGGGGCTCTGCCTCCTGGTTCCAGGCCTAAAGTTGAGACCTCCTAAGCCTGTACAGTGCCCAAGTTAAAAGGAGAACAAGATTTAAATAAAAAATCCTGACAAAAACAGAAATCTATGTAGAAAAAGTTGGACAATGGGGAAGAATGCCCCCCAAAACTTTGAAGCACAAGTGGATAAGTAGATACAAGAAAATGGGGACTTCTTGGGAATCACTGTGGTCTAAAAATACAATTATTTTTATCCCTGAGACTTCCAGTTCTAAGAACCGTGTAGTAACAGCCTGACCATAAGTCTTTCGCAGCCAGCTGGAAATCTTTCCACTGTTTTCAATTTACTTTGGGCCATATTGTGTGCAATTCATCTCATGCTGTAGAATTCCTAATTTTCCCTTGGAAATACAGTCTGGGTCCCTGCTGTGTTATATATATATTACAATGCCATTTCCAGCAGAGTTTGAAGACAATGACAAATGCTGGTTTCACAGGAAATCTTTGCTCAGGTATTTCAGCTTAGTCATCCAGTGGCTGATCCTCCAGTAAATCTGAATATCAATATTTGTCTTGTACAGGCAATCTGCTGTGCTCCTGACATAGGAATTCCAAAGGATATGTGAAAATAAGGAAATAATCTCTGCAGAATTCTAAAAAAGAAAAAAAAAACCACAATAATTATCAGCAGTGGGTCTCCTTAAAATAGGCCTGGAAGTTTGCTGGGAGTCAGTGTGTTTTAAAGAAAGAAAAATGTTATTTTAACAACAGAGCTGGCAAATTGCACCATTTAGATTCCACAGCAGCAATCGCTCTGAAGCCCATGATTTAAAAGCTGCTATTTCTTGCCATCTGAAGCTAAATACACTTTTTTATTCTACAAATCTGAATAAAATTAGAGCACTCTGCATAAATTCCCCTTGCCTCTGCGCCTGCTGTCTTAGCTCGAGGCAGAAGCAGATGCCTGTGATTTCTAAGACTGTCAAACCAGCACCATAAGCCAAAGTTATGTTCACCTTAAAAACCCATGAAATTTATTCCAGCTTGGTAACAAACTGCTCCATTATTCTCTGGTTTTGGTGCCAGTGTTCAGTTTTTAAAAGGCCATCTGAAACCTCACAGGCATTTTTGACATTTTCCCATTAACAGGGTTGATATTTGGGGGATTGGGAGTGCTTTGTTTGTGTTCAGATTTAAACTTTTAACACCTCAGATCTGTCACCAGTTCACTGGAACATGCTATTTTGATTTTCCTCATTAGCAGCTTTGGAAAAAAAAAAAGAAAAGCGCATAGCTCATTTAATATTAATTGGAACATATTTGTCCCCATCGCAGTCTGCTGATTGCGAATTTCAATGCCACAGAGGTGGTTTTGCGAATAATGCCTATAAACAGAAAATAAGCATTTTCTGTGACATGCCCAGCCAGAGAAAAGGCTCATTGACCAGGGAGCAGGTACAGCCCAAGAGCCCAGCCTGCCTCTGCTCATGGAAACGCGGGCTGACAGGGCTGTCTGAACCATCAGCCACAACCCTTCTGTCTATGCAGAGGGGGAAAGTTTAGTCAAGTGTTTAAGATATGGAAATAAGAGGGAAAATACATTGTTTCTCCAGCTCTCCTGCAGGCACATCACCTCCCTGGGACTGAATCACTGCCAAAGGTCTGCCTTCCACCTGAAAACCGGGAGCCACGTTTCTCGGGTGCAGCAGTCTGAGACAATGACAATGACATGGTGGAGCGGGAAAGGGCAAGGCGGGCGGTGTGTAACTCTCGGGCATTTGTGTGGCAACGAAACGGTTCGTGTTCAAGCCTGAAGGTGACTTTGGGCTGGTTGCACCAAGGGTTTGTGTTCCCCGGCCCCTGCAGGGAGGGCATCGGCTCCAGCCAGGAGCACAGTCGCCCACGAGGGACAGTGTGCCCCGTGCCTGGCCCGGCAGCCACGCTCCAGCCAACAGCTGTGTGTGCTAAGGGCAAGCACAGTCCACCTTCAGCCCTTCTTTCACCTCCTTTCTCCTCTGATAGAAATAAGAATAGCAACAATGGCACCTTTGATCCCGGCAATTTCACAGCACTGGAAGAGCTGCATCCTCTGAGCAGAGACATGGCACTCTTTGAAGGAACATTTAGTGATTCCTTCTCCACGAGGAAGAACGGGGACTTAGTTCCCTGGCATCCCTCTCTGGGCCACTGGGGACTCCACGGGACCTTTGCAGACCCTGCGCTGTCCCTCGGTGCCCACCGAAGGTGAGGGTGGCAGGGGGCAGGGTCAGGAGGCAGCTCCCCATGAGCACTGGCAGACTCCAGGGAGCTCAGGGTCCACTAAACCAGATGCAATTGTGCCACCTGCTGCTCCCTGCACACCTCCAGCCCCTACGGCCGCTGTGGGCTGAGCCTTGCTCTGCTCCAGCCTGCCCGGCATGTTCTGAGCTGGTGTTTACCCCTGCGATTGTTGTATCTAAGCCTAAAAACACCAGAGAGGCTCAATTCGTGCTTTGCTTTCAGTATTTATATTAGCAGCAGGAATAACATCCGCACATACTTTACAGAAACAAACACTTGGATTGTGCTGGGTGCATATTTAAAAGGAAAATTACTGATAACACAAAATAGCGGAATATTGAGGGAGATTGGGCTGTTCAGTGAGACTACTGCCATAACTAAAGGCGCTTTCAAAGCCCAGGCATTTGAGGGAACAGAGAAAAATGCAGGTTTTTACAAACTGTGTGTGAGGGGGGGTTATATCATCCCTGCAGATACCTCCAAGTGAGGAGTTTAAATTAGAAAGCTGACTCTGGGCAGTTACCAGCAACCAGCATGTGCAAAGCCATGGCTTCTGTATCACTGTAGGAATTCAAAATTGCTTTATTTTTAATTCTAAAAATCCAGGCTCTTCTCATTATGGGCTGCTAGGCTGAGACACCCAAGCAGCTTAGGCAGTGTTTGGCCTCTAAGGCTCTTCTCCACAAGCACTTTCTGGCCAGGTGTGAGTGGTCCCCATCCTGAGGGGAACTGGGCGGACAAGGCTCTAAACTTCCAAACCAGCAGAAGCTGCAAGTGCTGGTATAAAGGATGTCCAGGTTGCCAGAGCAGAATGTAGTTGTTTGGACCTTCAGGGAGAGGGCAGCACATTCCTCATGGATCCTTAACTATGTCTCAGGCCAACCACTGTCAAGGACAAGGGCTACCATCAGATGGTCAATGATCACTTTATTTATAGTGCTAACTAAATTCAGTGTTAAATCTGCAGTGAAAATTTATAGCTTGGTATATTTACCTGACAGGCACCCAGATCCTCCTGTCCAAATACACAGTTCCTTAAATTAGACACAAAATATGTCATGGGACAGCAGCCTAAATTACATATTTACAGCACTGGAGCAGGTAAGTACATATTTACACAGCCAGTCCTGGGTTTTTATTTTAAAGAAGTGGATTGGCTTGTATTTTTTAAAATGCTGATGGAGTGCTTAAGCACTCAGAGCTTTGGGAGCTCTGAGCCAGAGGCTGTCTCTGCATTGTTTCTTTACAACGAGGCTCCTTAAGGCTTGTTGCAATTGAAAGAATAAAAATACATGACAAGAAAGAGCAAGTCCATCTAAAATGTCTGTGCCTAGAGACTTTTCCCTTCTTAGCAAGTGTTATTGCTCCCAACCAACCAGTATAGTATTTACATATTTATGTAACAATTTCGTTATGGGTCATTGTTGAATAGAACTTGGGTCCTTCTATACCCACAGCAAATGTTCCCATCACTGCAACTACAAATTAAGTGCTTTATACACTGTCAGGGCAGTTCTTCTCTGCACCAACAAGTTTAGGAGTTACCTCACAATTACATATAGAAAAATAGAATTCTATTCTCCAGCTGTTCTTCAAAATCCCAAACTTATTCCGTTGTGAAGTAATTCCCACAAATAGCCTTTTGAATTTGTGTAGATTTTAAGTCATCAGAAAAGAAGAAAAAAAAGGAAGGAACCAAGGGGATGTCTTCATCAGAGTCAGCTCCTGGCACACATCAGGTGCAGGATGTGCTGCTGCATCTTTGTTGCTTACAGCTGCTCTTAGAGATAAGGGATTCCTTTGAAATGTGAAGTATAAATTGTAAGATGTTTTTGCAAAGAATTTGTCGATTTTTGGGAGGTGTATGCAGTCTTTGTTGAGGTGATTAAGCAAAGTCTTACTCTGCTTACTGATTAACTTGATCTAAATGGGATCAGTGGACGTGGCTCTCTATGCCCCTGCCCAGGGATGGGTGAGCTCTTGTCTCAGGAATTTGCTTTATGGTTTTGGGGAGTTTGTAATTTAGGTCAGCTACATTTTGTAGGGGAAAAAAGAAGGGAAAAACCTTGATTACAGTGCTATTGTGTCTGAAATTTTGTCTTGTGGAATATTTGAGATAAAGAGATTCAGGTTTTGTTACTGGCTGACTGGTGTTTGGTTCCACTGTCACTGAACTCAGGCCAGGAGCTGGAGAAGTCTGGACTGGTTCTGCCCTGAGCTCAGCTGGAGGCTGGAGACACCACAAAGCTGGGCCTGTGTCAGGCAGGTTTGTATTGCCCAGGTGAAAACAGCTCATCAGTTAAACAGTGCAAGGGAAATATTTTGCTATCAGGTATCACTAATCCCATCTGACACGTCTGGTAGAGCTGTGCATTCTCCCATTTAAACCAGAATGAATTTCATCTGGCTCTCTTGGGCTCCTTTGGGTGTTGTGGTTGTATATTTAATTGAAAATGGCTCAACAAAAACACATCAGACTGCGCTTGGGGAGCCCTGCCCTGGCAGCTTTCAGATTTCGAATTAATGTTTTCATACAAATTTCCTAGGTGGTTCTTGTGCATCTCAGTAATTCCCTGTGCATCAAGCCAGCCATTTCTTTCCCTATATAAGCTTTGTTTTTAGAAGCACATAGATTATAGCCATAAATGTTTAATTTGTTATAAATATTCAATAATGATGAATGATTGATGAGCAGATTTTTAAACAAACTGATTAGAGTCCTGTGACATCAAGGCTACCTTTGTATAATTTTCTAAGCTGCATTCCAGATATTATCTGGGCTCTGATATGTTATAAAGGTGCCTGATTGGTATTGTCATTAAAAATATTAGCAGATGGGAACAAACAGAAAAATACACTCTTAATATTTATACTGACAATAAAATTCATTTGGAGGATACAATCTTGTGGATACAGGAATTTCTGTACCCACCAATTTTCATTCCATTGTAATCCATTCTTTATGGATTATTTTAGAGGTGTCTTTTTGAGAGAATGTCTTTAATGGTACAGCACTAATAGCTGGCTGTGATTCAGTGACTTTCACCTATTTTGCTTTCAATTTTTTCTAATTGCCTTTGATCTCCCTGGGGCTTTGAAGCCTAAAAAAGCCCCATATAATGCGTATCTAATTATCAAGGCTGTTGCATCTCTAAAAGATGTCATTAATAACCTGCTTTCTGGTTCCTGCCCCCCGCTGAGGGGCTCTCACCTGCCCCGCAGACGTTTGGGGTGTCCCACGGACGAATCCCTTTGCCAATAGGTGCCACTGTTGCTCTGCACACACATCTGAGCCGGCCGTGTCCTTCGGCTGCAATCCCAACCTTGGGCAAGCAGACCTAAATCACGGAGACTAAAATGTTGCAGAGGTAAAACTCCGTCCAGACCATGGCCAGGGACTGGTCCATGCCAAGACTAAGGTATATGCTTTATCTTGTTCCTAAAAATAAGTATAATATTGCTAACCTTGAGGAAAAAAAAGATGATGCATTGCACTGAAGTAATTCCACATATATTGAATCTAAGCCTTTAACTTGCTGCAGGTTTGTTGTTGAGCCTCAGACCATGAGCAGCTGAGCTTTGCAGATCTCTGCTCTGGAACAAACGGGATTTCAATGCAGAAGTTGCACATTAGTGCAATAAGAATTTGGACTTCTGCCAGCACTTTTCCCATACTTTCTGAGCTGAGTAAAGTCTCGAGGTGGCTTATCCAGGGGTGTAAAGGCTACCCAGAGCTATTCCCTCCAGGTTTGGCTCGGTAATGCAAGGGCAGCTAATGGAGTTTACTCTGCAGCTTATCTACCCTTAAGTGCTGTTCCGTATGTAAAGCCAAGGGCAGCCAAGGTCTGCCTGCTTCCTGCCCCGGGAGGAACCTTGCTTCACCTTGGCCTTGGATAAGCAGCTATTTCATTTGTTTGCTTTATTCTTGGATGTTTAAGGCATAGTATGGAATAATACAACGTTCTTTTCTGCTCTTTCTTCAAAGAAATGCACAGCAAGCTGTGTAAAAAGGACAAAACAAGGGGCAAAGCAATTAAGAGATTTATGTCCTTTCAAGTTCAATCCCACTTGGGTTTTTTTCTTACTGCAGCTATTCGTTGACTGAAAACCAAGAGTTGAAAAATTTGTTTTCTGTGGTTTAATATCTTCTGAAATATTCCTGGCCACCTGCAGGTCCAGATGTAACCCAGCATTTGTTCTAACTAGTAAAAAGCCCTGTACCTATATAACCTAATTCTTAGCCCTTCTGCATGGCCCAGCTCACACAACAATCTATATTAAGCAGTGCTTAAGATCACCCTAAGCAGTTTACCCTGGGGTGTCCCTGGCTGTTCTGACTCTCAGCAGTTGGCCAAAGCCTTGAAGATATTCTGCCCCCCTTTGCAGTGCAGGATTCTAA
Source organism: Xenops minutus (assembly GCA_035221455.1). Taxonomy (NCBI): domain Eukaryota; kingdom Metazoa; phylum Chordata; class Aves; order Passeriformes; family Furnariidae; genus Xenops; species Xenops minutus. The sequence goes on along the minus strand of JAWWEE010000052.1, from coordinate 2,858,973 downwards.
CGACATTTTGGGGAAGATGTCCGTGGTTGGAAGGCAGAGCAGGAGTTTTTAGCTGGTTGTCTCAGCTGACAAGGAGCAAAAGCAGAAACTGTTGGCCTTTCACAGAAAATGGTACAGACACTGGTCTGGACTAGCTTCTTTCTTGGGCAGTTTTTCATCAGGTGCTCAAGAAGCCCAGAGTTGCTGGGTGGTTCTGAGATACGATAAAATGTTAGAAATTATAGAATCACATTTTTGCTTCTGTTGTTTTTACTCCACAGTTGTCTTAGGGGATGTTTGTATTATTTTGACAGCAGAGTAATGGCAAGGCAGATCTTTTTTTTCCAAGGCATGTGTGTCTACCTCTGGCTGGAAAATCACTGTAAGATATCAACAGGAACTGCACTAATGGCATCAATCAGGAGTCCTGATTCTTCATAGCCTCTCTGGTAGATATTAAAAAAGTCAGTACAGTTGTACATTTCACTTAAATTCAGAAACATAATAATACTCCATGAATTCTTTTACCAGTTTTATCCCACAGATCTCTTTGTATTGAATATGGAAGGGAAATCTGTTCATTGATACTCTCCTTCACTGCTTCCTCTGGTGATTAAGTATTGTATGGACAACATTTCCACTTTATCAATCCAAAAAATAAGCTCCTGACTGGGTGGGAAAGTAGGCAAAGTCACCTCAAGATCCATTTATGGAATTAAAACAGAAGGAGGTTCCTGGCTCTAAATCCATATATTGACCACTACACCATGTTCCACCTGATTGAAATAATAATGCCAAAAACTACCAAGAATGGGGAAATCTGATCTCTGAGGAATCCAGGCCAACTCCATCTGTGGAGAGGAGACAGCACAGGTTGCAACCGTGTTTATTGCAGTTGTTGTCATACTTGAATACTAAATTTTGGGTTCTTTGTTCCTGGTGATGGGTGAAGAAGTGCTGCAGTGACAGGCCCTGAACTGAGATGCACATGATGAAATCATGCTGCTTGTGCACAGCATTCAGATAGCTCAGTGTGCTTGAGTCTGACTGTACTGCCAGTGGTATCACACAATTGTCGGTGCTTGCATTACTTTCCTTTATAATTTAATCCCTGAAAATAAGGGCATTTGCATTTCAGGCAAAGTAAATTTCCAGTTAACTTAAGCAACTGCATCTGTATGTCATGAGATCTGATTAGTCTGATTTCCACATACACATCAGGGATTTGCAGACACATTTAAGAAGGCTGAAAATGAAAAGCTGATTGTCTTGTGCTGCTTAAGTGTTTCGTGGTGCAATAGCATTGCATATCCTACCTTAGAGCTGTCTGTCTGCAGAGAATAATAATACTTGGGGGTGGAGAGGCACCTTGGTGGAAGGGATGTTCTAGTAGATGACACTTGTGGGAAAAGGATTGTGAAAGATCAGGGCCTCATTTAAGTGCAGTTTGTTTATATAAATTGGAGGTGTGCTGATTTAAATAATCCTATTTTACCACCAAGCTATTAGAGCCCGGGTAGTGCCCTGAAGACACAATACCCAGTCCTAGCTGGTAGTAACTTGCTGGTTCTCCTCATGTGCCCTGATCACCCTCCAAGGCAGAGACTGGGAAACATCCAGAGAGCCCCGAGCAGCGTGTGCTGTTTGTGTGCCTTGGAAGGCACCCACTGGATCAGACCTGCAGAGGGGCTCTGGGGCCTGGGAACGGCCACAGAGCTGCGGTGCCTTCCATTACACATACAGTTGTTTAAGGATATATAAAATAGGATTTAAGTATTAGTCACAGATCATTACTGTCTGGAAGGCTGGCATATACAGCCCCACACTGGAATTTTCTTTTCCTTACCTCAAATTTCTCCATCGTGGTCCTCCTCAGTGTCTGGTCTGTGAGCTGGGAAGCAGGTGAAGGCTATTCTATGGAAACTGCTGCTGAGTTTCCCTGTGTTAAATGTGAGAGATACACAACACTCAGTATAGCTAAGGTAGCCCGCTAATCCCAGCAACTCTCCCAGTACTCCTTGCTTCATCTACACATCTAAAAAATGCTTTTTTTGGGAAGAAGTCTGGGCTAGGCACTTCACCTCAGCTGATAAAGTCAGCTGGTATAATCAGGCAGTGTAAAATTCCGTATTGATTCTTTAATATAAATATATGTAACATTATTAATCAGTATTATTCACCTATGATTGTAATATATTAATACATTTCTATATATACTGTACAGTCCTTGAAAAATTACCCATGGTTTGGTGTTAAATATTTTTAACTGCCATGTGAACCAGCATCTGAAACGAATTAATTAAGTTGGTTTTCCCCCTTTGTTCCTCTTTCTTCTGCAGCAGCTAGGCTCTGCAATGTAGTCTGGCATTTTGCTCCAGAGAAAAAAACATCTAAAGAAAGTAATTTTAGCAGAGTCAGGAGGATTTGTCCAAACAGCTCCAATATTGAACCTAACTGGCATGTTTTGACAGAGTTAAATGTCTAATGACAAAATTTTGCTGAGCTCTTAAGCAGGGCACGAAATCTATCAAGCAGCTCTGCTAGCAAAGATGCTCATTTCTAGAAGCAAATGAAACCAGTATCCAATTTATTAAAGATCTTCTGATACAAGTTAAAATCAGTATTAAATCCTGAAGGAGTACTGAAGCCTCTCTGGCATGATGTTGGTATTGTCTGTATTGGTGAACAGTTGTATGTAAGTGGTAGAGCAGTGTCAAGTGACTGCCCTAAGAAGTGACATAGCATTTTTTATTGCCCTGGCTTAGGGAGAGAAATGGCAGATCATAAACTGAAAGAATTAATATAGTCTAAGCAAGATGTTTACCCTTCTCCCTTTTATCACTCTTCTGAGGTGAGCCTGGACTCCAGCTGATGGCTGCAGCCTCATACTACACCCCCAGCACTGGTTCTGAGCCCTCTGTTCCTGCTCTCACCTTCCTGATTTCCCCTTCTTTTTTTTCCTTTCTTTCCCGATCTTCCCCTTGTCCTCTTCTCCACCCAGTTTCCAATGAGAATTGTAGCAGAGTATTTGGGTTCAATCTTCCACCAATCCCATCCATCTTTTTGTGATGCAATCATATTTCCTTGTCTCACCAGCACTCTCCTCCCTGGCTGTTGGAACCATCCTTCAAGTTCTGTGGGTGAAACATTACCCAGTAGTGCAGTGCTAGAACTGGGGCAGAAAGGGGCTCCAGTCCTGCCTGTGTGCTGGGAAAAGCGGGTGATGTGTGGAGCTGCCATGGAACCATTTGTTTGTTGTCCCCACAGTGACAGTGACCACATTCTCGGCTGCATCGTATTTACTGTTGACCAAATCAGTGGCTTTTAACACACTAAAGTCAGCTGAGGTGGTTTTGATTTTCCTCTATCAGAGTTCAGAACTGTGATATGAGTAACCCACCCCTCTGCACCAACACACCACACATACCTGCCAACACAGTTTCTCTTCATACAGAAATACTTTATTTTAAACAGCTGGTACAAACCAGGATGTCCGTTCAAAGTACTGTTCTTCTTTACTGACAGAGCTAAAGGGCTTGCAGCATGGTACAGGCTTGTTTAAGGTTTGCATGTTCCAACTAACAGCTGGAATGAGGTTCTGATGACCCTGGTTTATCATTGTTAGTGACTGCTCTTGATTGACTACCCATCACCTGATATTAAATATCCTAAAAAGATATTTTTCCTAGGTTGAGGCATGAACAGACTCGTGGAATCTAAGATGTTTACTCTAAGCTTTTTAGGAATGCAACAACACTGTCCAATCCCCTTTTCCCAGATGGAAATGAGAAACCACAATAATCATAGAGGCTTATGATTCCATGGAATCCATCCTCGAGGTGGTACCAGGTCACTCGAACACCGTTGTCCTCCAACCTCTTCTTGTAC
>JAWWEE010000052.1:2769241-2839569 GCA_035221455.1 Xenops minutus | reverse complement strand
ATTCAGACAGTCCTCGTATGCAGCAGGGTATTTGTGCTCAGGGGCCAAACGGTACCTGGGGCACACAGAGACACAAGAAAAGTAACAGAAGGAAATACTAGTTTTAAATGTTCCTGCAACCAGCAATACCCTGATCACCTCAGAATGTTCATTGTCTCCAGAGGCTGATAATCAATAAACTCTGCCTGGGTGGTGCAGATCATTTTGTGATGATATCATATGTTCATGGTATCTCTCAGGTCCTTAACAACACAGGAGTACTCAGCTGCCAACTATATGCAGATTTTATTGTCAATCATCTAGTTAATTTTCTGCTTTAGCTTTCCATGGGTCCGGCACAAATGGCAATACTTCTGGTTTATGTCTTTTTTGCACAAACTATATGCTCATAGTTCAAATCATTATGCCAGTATTGTGATGATGTATTACCTTGTCATTCATGTTTGGCTTTTGTAAGCATCAAGCAGGCTGTCCTTGAATAAGCATTAACTATATCTTACGGCTTACTATCTCTTTACAATCAATTTTGAGACTGGAATTTGAAAACATCGATCCAAAACTTAATTTGCCAGCTGGCTATCCCAAAGCATTATTTGTGGTGTAGTCAGACAGTGAAAACAGCCCAAGTCAGTCTTCAGTGGCTCCAAAGAAGAGCAGAGTGAATTTGTAAATCACACCCCTGACAAGTGCCAGCGAGATGTTTCTCTGAGGAAGGCTGTTGCTCTGATGGGGGGAGTCAGAAGGTTATATTTGCACTATGAGAAATAATCTCTGAAAACCAGAATGAGCAAAGACTCACCCCACAGATACAACCACAGAGTCACTTTCTCTGGCAATGGCACAACACAGCTTTTCGTAGGTCTCTGAAAGAAATAGATTTGACAGGGTTTGAGGCTAGGTTGGATCGGGTTTTGTCTCCAGAGTACTGAGGTTGCCTATTGCATAAGTCAAAGAACTGCAAGAAGAAAATACTCTCTGTTTTTCCTTGCCCCTTCCCACACATCTCCTCAGATCTTTTGTACCCCCTCATTTATTATTTTTTCCCTCATATCATTGTCCTTGTCTGTAAGAAGAGTTCCATGAAGCACAGCGGATGCTTTCTTCTGGCAGCAAGAATTAGGAGATTGCACCTGTGGTTATACTTAAAAGTTTGCAACTGCTACAGATCCAGCTAATCCAACTAATTTTACTATTTATAAAGTATGTATTTCTTTAACTAAACTATAGTATTTTTTCTGTTAGCTATCTTACCAATACTTCCAAATACCCATCCTCCTCCATGGAAAAACATAACTCCTCTCTTCTGGCTGGCAGATGGAGCCTTAGGCTGGTAAATCCTTACAGGCACTTTCTCAAACCACAGATCTTTGATGAAGAGCTTTGGGTCCCCTCTGAGGACCTTTCTGCGTTGCATGTACCGGACAAAGCTCACCTGGGTGCAGATGCCAATGTTTTCCAAAATCTTTCCCTGTTCAAAGGCAAAGAGAACAGAAAGTTCACTCAAGAGACTCTGTATTTTCCAAAGTAAAGGAGCCATGTGGACAATAAACTCATGGTATCTCAGTCATGTATTTTAGGGCAGTAATAAAATAATAGAGTATTTGTACAGGTATAGCACAACTGAAAAAGTAACAGCAGCATCAGGAGAGGTTGTGAGAGAGTTACATGAACCAGAACCCCAAACAATGCAGCCTTATCAGACTGGGGGAATAGATCCCTCTGTCTTCTCAGCAAGTCTTTTACCTAATATTGAAAGCGAGTTTGCTTTTCCCTGGTTATTCTATCCTTGGCCCCCAGAAGATGTGAAACCAGGGTGATAGATGATCATTCTGGTGCTGATTTTCATGGTTCAGACACTTGCCCAAAGTAGAATTGACTAAGTTAAGAATCTGATAATTGCTTTTGATGCATCTCTGAAGTCTCACTGATGTGTGCAATGTGCTGACAAAAAGATCCTGAGATATTTAGTAGGAATGAACTTCTTCTGCCACAGGGATATTTGTGCCAGGCACCAGGAGAGGAAACAAATACAAATCAAATATGGTCCAACATAACTTTGCATAAATAAATAAAAAAGGTATAGCCTCTGCTTCGAAATACATTCTTTAGCCATGCCAAACCTGTACTTTGGTCCTTAGGAAGTCTTGAATCAAATTCATAATATTCAATATTCTATTCTGAGAATTTCTTTTTAGACAGCCACATTTGCATGGATTGTCAGAACAGTGTCATGACTCAATATATTTACCTGTGAAAGGCCTTTTCTTCAGTGACTCCCAGCTATTTATAATATTCTCCGTGCCTGCTCTTGAAGAAAGATTTCTTGAAGAAACTAATACATTTTGCAACATTCATTTTAATTAGTTATAGAAAGTAGTCTTAATGTCTCTGATTGTATACAAACAGGATAAAAATATTTATTCTTTTATATTTGCTATTTTCCAAGCAAAATGGAACAAGACAAAGAATGTTTTCACTCTCACATTCTTCTTGCTTGTTTTCTTTCATCCTGTGTTGTTTACGTTGCCACATACAATGCTGGTTTAGGGTACAAGTGGGCAGTGGATTAATGATCAAAAGAGAACTGGCTGTTCCAGCTGCTTAGATGAAGTAATCTCTTTCTAATTACAAGCTCTGTGCTGCCAAAGCATGCCAACGTGTGTCTAGAATTCTTTACTAGGGTCCACTATAATCCAGAATATTTCTGACAAAGAAGTTTGTTTCTTATTTGAATTTTAAATAGTTTGTCCCTCTTGGAGGTGTTTAATTAAATTAATAAAATTAAATATCTTCACAACCTCTGCTATCTTATGTTCTGTCGCCAGAACATCTGTACACCTGTCGTTCCATGGAAATACCCGTGATTCAGAGAGCTCCTCTGTCAGCAGAGATCAGCAAGTGTTCCGTGCAGCTCCTGGGGCCTGGTTACCTTCCCACGCTTCTACAGGCCGGTTCACCTGGAGGAGCTGGGCTGGCCAGAGCCCCTCATTCCCCTCAGGCAATCCTGCCTACTTGCTGCAGGAGTTACATAAATGTGTTTAGGGCAGACAGAATTCCTTCAGCTCCTCTTGGGCAACGTTACCTAATTTTCTCACTTGTGCAACAAAAACACCCCCTCCCCAAAGCCAATTTTGAAATGTTCAGTTTCTCGTTTCATATTCAAAATAAGTGCATAACTCCTCATCCCCAGGCCTGAGAAAAGCTTGACAGCGTGGCCCAAAACCATCTGATATATTCTGAACCCAGAATGGAAATACAAATGATCCGACATTCTTGATCAAATCACTGCTGGCTTAGTACAACTCATGGCAGAAGCACAGTCAGACTTTCTCCCACTTGAGTTAGACAGTATTTAGGTGCTGCCTAAGGTAGAGCTGGGCAGGACAGGACTACAGAAATGCAGTGTCAAAAGTCTGGTAAAGGTTTCTTTAGTAAAACTGGCTAAATGCAACATGCAAAACAACAGCAATGCCCTGCTCTCCTCTCTGGAAATTAATTCCAGGCAGGCTTCTAGCACTGTATTAAGTTTAAAATCTACAGGATTACCATTCTTCCCACAGAAATCACACCAGATTCACTTACCACCACGGCTGTGCATATTAAAATTATATGAATGATTCGGAGCTTTGCAGGCTGGTTCACTCCAGGAGGAATTTCTGAGTTGGAAAAATCAAAATTAATCGCCCCCATGACCAACAATATAAATCCAGCAACAAAACCTAGTAAGAATAACACCAGCACTGTGAGTAGCACTGCCATTTGGCTGAACAGCAGTGGTCTGAGATGTCTTTGATTTGACTTTCCAAGGTATATTTGCCTAGGTACTTCCTGATTATTTGTTCGTCTGCCTGTTCTTTGTTTGCTCTAGTAAAACCCCCCCTCCAACCTTTTACAGATACATTAGCAGGTATCTTTCCCTCTCCCACTTTCTTTCCCCCTGGCTCCCTTTATCTTACAAAAGACAGGTTGGTCAAAGTCCTGCATTCATTAACAGACCTATGCCAGCATCATTTTGGAATTTTTGCAAGAAACCAGTGCTTAGCTGGGAGAAGAGGCCTGTGAATGAACTGCATTAATATTAAATGACTTAGAGGTGCAAAACAGACACAGGGCATTTGTGTGCTTTGAGTTTGTGACATTCTAAAACACCCATCTGAAGGAGAGTTTCCTCAGAGGTGGAAACCTGCCTGCCATGATTGTTACTCAAAAGGGCCAAATGGTTTCACTATGGCACATGGTCAACATAAAATATTCTGAAGTGGAGGGTAATAGTTTGTTTAAAAACAGCAGAAGTCCAGATATAAAAAAAAGATAATAGAACAGTGCTCCTGGACTTTCAGTCTGTATTATGTTTTCACAGTTATGTGATCACATCCAGTTGCCTGATAAGTTAATTGCTGTGCCCAGCACAGATGTGACCAGGTGGAATTAGCAAGGCCAGCTCTGGAATTAGCCTGTGTTGCTGTGTTAGCTCTGCCTGCCTGCCTGCCTGTGTGGGGTGGTTCCTTTCACCATGAGGTTCAGTCAGGTTTATCAGTCAGTACATGTTTAGCAAATGTAACTTTCACTCATGCGACAGAAATATTTTATTTTATGTTGTTGAAAGGATCACAAAATCACCACAGCATTACAGTCATAATATAGATAATATAATGTTGTGCTTCTCTACCTTCTTACATGACCTTCAGAACTTTTTCAGCAAACAGAGTAACAGGTAGCCTTGAGCACAAGATAATCCTGAAAGAAAAAGGCTACAGAAAAGTCTCAGCTCTGCACTTCCCTAACATGTACACATTCACTGAAGTTCAGGGATTCCAGTTTAAGAATCAAGTTCCAAAATGAAACATTATTTCTCAGATTCCAAACAAAATCAAACTCATTCTAGGACTTGTGCTTCACACCGGAGCCTTCTTTTTGACTATCCTTTTTCTAGAGCAGTCTTCAGATTAACCCTAGAAATTAAATTAGTGGCTGCAATTTCACTGTTTGCCATAAGGGTTCATAGAACCTGAGATCTCCACCTGATAGCACAAACACCTCCTGTCTCACAAGGGCCAAAGCAGACCTCAGTTGTCTTCAGCCTTTCTGGGCAGTTGAAGAATCTCCAGGAAGATTCCTGTTGCTTCCCTTCAGTGAGTGCCAGCCATGCAGAGATAGTGGAATCATCAGAGTTTTAGTGAAGCAGGATGGGCCAGTAGCCTCACCTGTGCATCCAGGTCTTATTGATATGTTTTCTAGAATGGTGGTGCTTTAAATAATCTTAACATTTGTTTGAGAGTCACTGCAGAAGCAGAAATTAGAAAGTACAAAATGCACTCAAAATCCAAACCGTAAATCAAAAGCGTTTACATTCTTTGCCAAGTATAAATTCATCCAGGATAATGCAAGACTTGCATCTTTCTTCTGACAAATATTTCTATAAACTGTTTATATAATTTACCATACTATCCACTATCTTTTTTCCAGATAAAAAGGAAAAAATCCCGTAGCCAAAAAAGGCTAAAATTCCATGGAAGCCACTGTCAGAATGATACCAGGTGACTCGAACACCATTGTCCTCTAGTCGCTTCTTGTATAACAGCCCATCATCCCTCAGCACATCAAACTCACAGGTCACAATGTAGGTCTCGGGGAGCTGGCAAATAATGGAATCTTCAGCTAAAAGTGGGGAAAATGTTAGTGCTAAAATTTCTTTGATAGCTTCATGGACTTCAGGCTTGTATGGCGTGGGTTTTGGGGGTACATAGCCTCTAATCTTAAATTCATCAGGAATGAGGTCGGCACTTACCCATTTTTTGTACTTGTGTCTCATACTCTCGGGAACATGACAGTTTTGTAGGACATCTTCCAAAACTGTGGGTTCTTTGTTAAGATAACGAAAACAGAAGTAAAGAACCAGCTTCCGAAACAACATGGGAACTGTAGCATTCTGCTGGTAGGAGGGCAGCTGAAAATCCAGCCCTTGGAGTCCTGGGTAAAGCAAGACCTGAGCACGTACTTTTGGCAGATCTTGATTATTCAGCAGTATTTGGCAAATAACGGTAGCAAAATTAGCTCCACAGCTGTCACCACTAATGATGATGAGAGCAGGATCCACGTGATACTCTTCTAAATTCCTCATGAAGTATAAGGTGGCGTTGAGACAGTCAAAATACTGCCCTGGGTACGGGTGTTCTGGAGCCAAACGGTACCTGAAATGGCAAAGATACTGGGATTGTTGTCAGTGGAGTTATAAACATTTAATTTGCGTTGTTTGCGATTGCTGTGGTAGTTATGTAGACCTTTTTTTCTAAAGTTTAAAAAGATTATATTTTTAACTAGTGTAGATTGGAAAGCTAAGCTAATGGTGTTACAGCTATTTTGCCTATAAGCACATTTCTAAATTAAATAAGGGCTTAAGTGAAAAATAGGGAGCATTATATAAGATAATAAATATTTGTAGCATATTTTTCAGAGATCTTTCAACTGAGAGCTGTATTCCCATAAATACTTGTATGGAAAAATAGCACTTACCCAACAGACACAACCACTGAGTTGCATTTTTTGGCCATATAGCGGCATACTCTTTCAAAGGCTCCTAAAGAGAAAGTTTATCAGACATGATGATTTGAAAGTCAAATATTCTTTTCAAATGAAAATACAGACCAGTGAGGACCTTCTGCCATGTGGTCTTTACATGTTAACATGTTTCCTGGTTGTTGGTCTGTGGCTGTCAGGGCATCATACAAGCATGTGAGGATGGTGATACTGAGGAAACCCAGAAATCTGTCTAGGCTGGTCACGCATCTCACCTGGGGGTCAGCAGTGTCTAAGGAGAGCATAAGCTGAGGACAAACATAAAGTAATAAGGAGCATACAGGAATTTAAGGCTCAGGGTGCTCCTTTGAGACAGAAACTGCCTTTTTACCTGATGCCCTAGATTAATGTTTCTGCTCCAAATTACCCAAACCACTTCTTGACCCCATGAATTTAACACTACCAGCTTTGTGCAGGGAGGAGTTCCCTGACTTGCTTGCAGAGGTGGAAGAGCCATTTCTATTTGCTCCTTTTGTACCTGGCATTCACTACTTCCATTTAGTGACATTAACTCTTTTATTGAAGCTGTGGCTGCCCCATCCCTGGAAGTGTTCAAGGCCAGGTTGGATGGACATGCCACGGAGACTCAGGTGCTATGCAGGAAAACCAGGGCAGATTATTTCTGCCCAGTGCAGAGTGGAACCCGAGGCAGGGAGTTAGATCTTTGTTCCTGCAGGGTGCTGAAGGAAGCCAGGAAAATGAAGTCTGCCCAATATGGTGCTAGTGCAGACCTGCCCTTTGAAACAGTAAAAGATTGAAACCCCACAAATTGCCCTGTCTGATCCATGGAATGAAATCCAGATTTCCATGTTAGGGGCCTTGGCTTCCAAACAAAGCACTCATAGCCTTGGTGGGTCAGAAGGAGATACAGAGCAGCTGAGAGGTGAGCTCCCAGCTACTGAGACAAGAATTGTCTCCCTTTCTGGAAATGAACTCAAATATCCTGTCACCACAACAACCAATCTTCCTCAAATTGCTCATTCATTGTTTATATTTCCCTTCATTTTAATTCCTTGTTTGCATAAAAGGGAATATATTGACAAAGGTTTTTTTTTTTTTTTAAATGTATTCTTTAAATTCTTCCTTGGACCCATGTTATATCTTTTATCTAGGATAAGAGTAGTCTTAGCAGAGCAGAGTCCCTCTGCTGACAGCTGAGTGAGAGCCTCCTGGAGCTGTAGTCCAAAGGAAGCAGAGATTTGACTGCCTTAACATGAGACTATTCATTCCACAAACACATTCTGGTTAGTACTGAGGCTGCAAACACTGGTGATACTGGGAAAGACAGGGCAGACGTGTCTGAGGGTAAAAATGTAGCAGTTCGGATTTGACTTGAAAAATAAAACTTGCCCATTTCTTACTAATGCTCCCAAATGTGCCAGCGCCTCCGTGAAAATACAGAATTCCTCTTCTTTTGCTGGTGGGTGGGCCTTTTGGCTGATAAATCCTCAGGGGTACCTCATCTACTTTGAGATCTTTGATCAGCAGTTTGGAGTCTCTCCATGGAGGTATTCCATCGAGCGCCACTCGCAACACAGTCAAATCATTGCAGATCCTCAACTTCTGCAAAACCTTTCCCTGTTGGAAAGAAAACTCGGGAGGAGTAATGTTGGCTTGCTCCTGAACAGACAGCATTATTATATGTACATGCACTTCAGTAGGTACAAGATACATCTAAATACTTGTTTTAAATTGTCACATGAAACCGTTTTCCAACATAAAGTGGATGCAGTTTGACTGAAAAATGCAAAAAAGCTTTTAAGATTAGTAATATCAGTTTTATGAGTTAATTTAACATGTTTTGGTTCATATATCAATGCTTACAGGCTTCAGAGGACTAAATTGCTGCCTTTTTTTTTTTTTCTTAAGCCATTATCTTCCAGGTCCCAAATATCTTATCCAAATCAAAGTGAAATCCCCAGTTTTAAGGAAGTTAACTTACCATAATCATGGCTGTAATCATCAAGGAATGGAAAAAATGGAGCTTTAGAGGTTGATCAATTCCAGGTGGCAGTTCTGAATTGAAAAAATCATATAATACCCCCACCAAAAACAGTGCTGGAATTAGAACAGGAGAAATAAAAACCGTTCCTATAATTCCTAAAGTTGTATAAACAGATGCCATTTCACTTCAATGGAAGTGAATGCTAAAAATCCTCTGCTGTGTTAAGCCTTGTTTTCAAGTGTGTCAGAGGTGCCTTCACAGGAGACTAAGAGCTAAGGTCATATGCAGGAATAAAAAGTTTATTAATGTTGCAATACAATGCAATGCAATTTTCTCCACCCTTCTTTTGCTAATGATATTATTGGCAACACTTCCTTACAATGAGGAGAGGGCAGGAGGAAGGTTTGTACCCTTTATGCCAGGTGGGATTCAAAGTATATGGAACCGATTGATACCACGAACTCTTCAGTGACAAGGAGAAATTATTATTCAGAGGGTCCTGATTTGAAGATTGTTTGGTTCGTTGTGGATTCATTATGGATGGACATTCCTGTTGCAGTGTTAAATTTTAGTGGCATGGGGCCACTTGCAGTTGTCATCAAGGTGTATATATACTTCTCTGAGAAGAAAAATGTTCAAATCCACATTTTTTATAAACTTTGTTTCATAGGGGAATGCACAGACACATTCATGCTTTAATCTTGGTTTGTATAAGAGTACATTTGCTCAGTGTATAAAATCAGTGCAAGCTTTAACATACAGGAAAGTCTCTCCAGACACATGGTGGTGTGTTTGTAGATTCAAGCCACTATTGTTTCTGGTAAAAACTTTCCACTAATTAAACCCTTAGAGTTTTATACTCATTGTAATTTTTGTTTGTGGTACAATGTAGAGGCATTAAGAATACAGGTTTATTGGTGAGGGATGATTATTGTTGGTGGAAGTTGTTTGGTGAAATAATTTTTCTGGTTTGTATCCTTCGTACTAGAATTCCATTTTCCACACTATTTAAAATTTACAGCTCATAAACCTTTTTAGTGTCCTGGCTTTGAAAGTGGAATTCCAGTCTGAAAACTGCATTAGTCCTTAGTTTTGTTAGCAGAAGTATTTAAATCAAAGCAGTACCGACACTGATTTGCACAACGTTGGCTCATGAAGATAAGAATGTGTGGGATAAATGAGTGTCAAGGTTTGTGAAATAGGCAAGTCATCAGCTTCTCACAGCAAGGGCCTTTTCTGGGCTGAGATTGGCTGATTTGGGGCCTTTCTCTCACAAAAATTTAGGATATAGGTAGTTAAAATGTCAGACCATGGAATACTGAAGCCAAGGCCGGATCCCCATGGGCAGTGCTCAGTCTGGGCTGAGCTTGTCAGCTGGTCTGCACAGCAGGCTCTGTAGCACAGCTGGGACAGCCCAGGGGCACGGGGGTTATGAGTTCTGGAAATGGCTTCTATGTATTGTGAGATTGCAGCCCAGCCAGCAGGTTTTTGTTTTCTGTTTTGTCATATATTCCTGTTATAAGAGCACAGTTCTTACTAAGTGCTTATTTCTGATGTCTGTGGCATCAACCCAAATATCCTGAAAGAAATTCCCACATTAGCTTTGAATATTGTATTTCAGCATTCTTAAAGATTTCTTATATCCGCAGAGGAGGCAATCTCAAAAGAACTTGTAATCAAGAATAATAAATTCCTAAAGGCATCTAGTACTTCAGTGGCAGTAAATGAAACTTTTAAAAAACCCCTGATATTTGGGGGAGCAATTCCCATTATGAAAGCTTCATACCAAAGGGCACATGTCTGTCTGCTGGAGCTGTATGAGCTCTTGCTGACACTGTGTTGGCATAAGACTTTTCTTCACCTCTTCAGTGAGTCAGTAGTTAATCATCTTTTATCAAAACCAAAACACCTCACAGATGCCATCTCTGCTTTGAAACCTTGATAGATGTGACACAGTGGAAGGAATATTGTATTACTGTCTTTTTTATTTAAAATTAAGTTTACAAAGGGACAGTCTGGGAGGGTTGTTTGTTTGCTTTTTGATGTTTTGCCGTGGTAGTTGTCATCAGTAAGAATCTGTTGTACAGTCATGGCATTGCAGCCTTTCTGTTGTTAAAGAAATGGTGAAGTAATGTTTCAGAAATCTTAATGGTTTACTTTTAATCTCTTAATATGTTACTCTTAGAGGATACTCAGAGCATGCTCAGCTAGAACATGTTCTACCTCTGTGCTGTTTGCACCTCATTTCTCCCTACCCTTTTCCTACAATGTCCATGTTTGTCCAGAATCAAGCAAATCCCATGATCCGAGAGCTGCTTGGTCTTTCTGGGGATGCTCATATTGACAACTATGTCATGATATTGGTGCCTTATATTCCAGATGGTTCAGCTATTTCCAGTCTGGTCAGCCATTCCTGTACCTGCAGATGGATGGGTAGGAATATCTGTGATCACTATCAGTCTCTCACATTGTTATAAAACAGTCATTGCGGTTTTCAGTGGGTTTTCCCCCAAATTATTTTTGAGGTGTTACATTATCAGAAAAATGTTTTACTGCGTTTCAGTCCACTCCATGAAATGAATACCTTAAATCTTTGCAAACAAAAAGGCCTCTTCTCTTTCTGGCAGTAGGGAGATATTCTAAAATTCCTTCTCTTCTTAATTTCTCAGCATATTTCTAATGGTCACAGTAATGAAGGGAAGGCAAAGTACAATAATGATACCTATCCAAAGAAATACCAGATTTGCTGGCTCTCCTCAGGCTCAACCCAGGCTTCTGTAGCTGTGGAATCACACAGAGCTTTGTAGGCTGAAACTGTGTAAAACTCCTCAGCTTCACCTCAGTCCTCAGCAGCAGAGGCAGCAGTTGCCTAATCCAACACCAAGGAAGGCAGAAGGGTCAGTGGAGCTGGTGCTGATGAGTTCTCTGACTGTCACGTGTTACTGGTTTTCTTGTAAAGTCTTTCTCTAAGACTGCAAAACATTCCACTTCTGATTGCAGGCTGTTTCCTACCAGTGAACCTGTAGTTAGGTGAGTATTGCAGAGCTGCTGTGTGTAACACAGGAAATCCTCTGGTGAGTAACTAAAGCATGGTAAAGGACTCAGCTATGACAACTGGGGTATCGATTCCATCAGGTGTAGCCAGGCTTAATAACTGACTGGAAGGAAACAGGAAAAAATAATGTATTTAAACAACCCAAACCAACCAACCAAAACAAACAAAAAACAAACCACAAAAATGCCCCAGAAACAGTAGCTTCTGATATGGTCCTTTCTGTTTTCTTTTTTTAATGCTCATTTCAAAGTTAAACACTCTGGCAAATATAATTTGCCTGGCTTTTTAAAATTATTATTATTTTGTCAAGGCAATTTAGTAGGACAATTAGACTCTATAGAGTAATTTAACTGACTTCAGTTTTACCAAGTAGAGCACGTGAGGAACTTGCCACCCTTCAGTTCACATTTCTTTTCTTGGTTTTATGTAAACCAATGACTCAAAGCACCTCAGATCTCTTCATGCCTGTGAGCCTGAGTCTTCTGGTCTGTGAGATGGATTTAGTATGCTCCTAACAGTGACAGTAAGAAGCTTCAAGAAATTACAGCTTAGCATATGCTCTGCCATACTGGTTTTTAGAGGTTCTATGTATTTGCTTCATCCATCTCCTTCATTTACCCTGCCTCCCACCTATCTTTCGGTGTCCTCCCTTTTTGTTATCTCCATCTCCCCACCCAAATTAATAGTTACTCCCTGTGTGTTTTGCTCTTACTGATGATTGAAAGCCATCTTTCATGTAGTCTGCCACAAATCTTTATTTTAGCCTTGCCTTTCTTCCTCTGAGTTATTCTTTGAAGTCTGTCCCTTCCAAATGACTCATAGGCTAAAGAGTTGCTAACAAATTCTGGAGGAAAAAGCTGTACCATATGAAAAACAATAAAAATATGACATATGTTATGTATTAGCATTCAGCAATGGAAATTCAGATCTTAGGTCATACAGTTCAGAGCAGGTCCATTTTTGAAATGCTGGTTCAACAGGAGGTTTTTGTTAGGTAGCATTTGGAAATGTGGGTGGATTGTCTGTGTCTCTGCAGCTGTGCAGTTCTGCTGCTCAGAGCGGATCAATTCTGCTCCCCACAAGTGGATTCCAAATACACTGCCCTGGAACATCCACCTGGGATTTCAGGGCAGGTCACCACACCGGAAGGTATTTTTATTAAGTCACAGTTCGTTTGAATGTAAATATAACAACTGTAATTGCACTGGTTTTGCTATTTGAGTCTCAGTACTCCAAATATTCAGGTTAGCAGTGTCTTCACTGTTAGCAAACAGTGAATCACTGGGGTAATGAGCAATCAGAAGGAAGAGCGACAGCAATAAAAGCAGCCATAGGTTACAAGATTATGCCTATTTATTTCAGGAGCAGTACAGACAATGTGCATCATAGGCAGTCAATAATGTTAAATGCTTTTAAGTAAATAATATAATCTATAAATAATGTAGGTAATAAATTTGGAATGTTTGCTAATTGCCTCAATTTTAAAAACACTTGCTGTGGTATGTGACTTTTAACTGGAGCACTACAAAGAGATGATGTAAAGACAGCAAAGCAGAGGATAATTGATGTAGACTTCTGTAATAAACCACTCTGAACTTGATTGGTTTGGAACAGGTAATCTAAAGTAGCTATGGCTTAAAATGTGCCCTGTTATTACACAGACAGCTTCGGGCTATGAAGATGTAACATTAGGTTCAGTAAAATATTTCAATCTAAACCACAGAGTGCCCTTTGCTAATGCCTTTCAGGTATTCACATCGGGTGCCCAGGGCACAGGATTTGCTGGGTTTGTTTGTCACAAACCCAGCTGTGTGCTGACATCTGGTGATGGAACTGTGCAGGGCCATTCACTTTCCCTTCTTCCTGTGACACACACAGAGCTGCTCAAAGCATGTCAAGACCTCCCAGCTGCACTGAGCTTTCCAGCACTTGACTCGTTTTCAGGTCTTGACAATGTCATGGTCTGCTCCTGGATCCTGCTATTTGTGATATAGTGCCTTTGGGGCAAAGTCTAGAGACCAGATAAGAAATATGGCTCATGTCCATGTTATTTGGGGTTAGCAGCTCTGAATGGATCAGCCTTGTCCACACCCTATTCCTGCCTGGAGAGCAGCATGCCATGGGCTGTCTCTTCACTCAGGCTGCAAACTCCAGAGGGAATCATCACCTCAGGCGCCTTACCTTCCCTTGTGGAAGGAACTAGTTGTTTCTGTCAAGATGGGAAGTAACTGCCCCATCTAAGGAAACTTAATCGTCAAGATCATATTTTCCTAAGCTCTTCATAGGCAAAGACTCCTCGATAATCCAGCAGTTCTCTGAGTTTAAAAAAAAAAATCTATATTATCTTCAGCATGTCATCTTTGGGTTGCAATATCCATGAGAGACATGACATGAGTCAAGACTTGAGTATTCTAGTGTCAGGAATGTACTGGTCTATCTCTTTATGGACAAAGTGCCACTGATGTCACCTCAGCATCTGTGGCACAGGTTGCCCATATGAAAACCAGGCAGCATTTGACAGTGTCAATGCAGATTGTGCCTCGGAGTCAGGAAAACACTGGAAAGATTTTCTGTGTTTTTTCTTTATGTACATTGGATTCACTCAGAGAGGCCATATGGAAGATCCTGTGAAATTTCCTCTTTTTCCCTGACTGCACTATGTGAGTGTAACTAAATGTCATTCATATTGTTCTGGCAGGCTTTATTTGCTCACATGCTGAATATAAATCCCAGCCATGCAGAGCATTGCAGAACATCCTTCCCTTGCTTGTAGGGTGTCTTGTGTCAGCCTGCCTCACATAACTGTCTGCAGCACATTGCTTTTGGTTATCATTTAAATAAGCCACTGGGGGGCAGGAAATACATATAATAATATCAGGTACAGAGAATATTGTTTGTAAATGTAAATGCAAGTTCACCTGATTTTACCTCTCTGGGAAGAAAATGAAGCAAAACTCATCATTAAATCAATTAAATCAATTTATCTGATAAAAAGAAGACAGATGCAATGCAGAAATTTAAGGTGATGACTTACAAAAAGGAAAATTGATTTTTTAAAAAAAAAATTATAAGCAATAAGATAGGAATCAGGGAAGGAAAGCAACAAATGGAATTTTACATCAATCTTAGAAAATTTACTATCTTTTTCAGGCCTTTAATTCCAGATCTGAATGCTATTGCCCCACCAAAAAGAGCTAAGAACACTGTTCCATGGAATCCCTCTTGCAGGTGGCACCAGGTCACTTTTATACCATGATCCTCTAGTCGTTTCTTGTACAGCAGTCCATCATCTCTGAGCACATCAAATTCACAGGTCACAATGAAAGTCTCAGGGAGCTGAGCAACAACACTGTCTTCAGCCAGCAGTGGTGAAAAAACAGGGTCAAAAATAGTCTTATAATATTCATGGAGTTCTTCTGAGGGTGGATGTGTTTGACTTGGTTTGTAACCTCTTGTTTTAAACTCCTGAGGGATGTAGTCAGGACTCACCCATTTCTGATACTTCACTCTCAGACCCTCTGAAACGTGGCGACCTTTAAATAGTTCTGGGATGAAAGACAAGTCTTTATTAATATACTTCAAGCCCATAATCAGGGTTCGTTCCTTTAACAAAACGGGGACTCCATCATTCTGCTGATAAGAAGGCAAATTAAAGTCCACAGCCTGGAGGAAAGGATAGATCAGGATTTGTGCTCTCAGCTTTGGCAGATCCCTTCTGTTCACCAGTGCCTGGGCAACGGCAGCAGTGAGAGTGCCCCCACTGCTGTCCCCACAGATGGTGACACGGGAAGGGTCGACTCCGTGGTCCTGGGCAGTCCTCAGGAAGTGGGTGGTGGCAGTGAGACAGTCCTGGAACTGTGCTGGGAAGGGGTGCTCGGGAGCTAAACGATACCTAAAGAGGAATGAAAGTGTTTTCACTGTGTGAAAGAGTCACAGCCAGTGAATGGGCCCCTTGGCATCTTGTCATTCTTCTGTTTCTCTCTGAAGACAGCAAAATATTCTAGTTACAGTAATGGAATCGATCCCAGTTAGTGCTCTTGGTGTACTATTTGCTACTATTCATGTTCGGGAGAGCTTAAGGTGGTTTGGATATGGCTCTAGAACACAAAAACATCCTCACCTCTTTGGGATGGCTACAAGTTATAAAATTATTGTAATGGATTTCATTTGCAAATAAACAAGTGGGGATTAGTTGACTAATTCTTCTCAAGAGAAATTAGTGCTGGTGAAATGCATGGGATCATTAAATACAGGTATGGAATGCACATTACAAGGAGCTTGGGTAAATGTTTACAAACCCAGGGGAGGCACAGACTGCCCACAGTGTGTTACTCCACTCACCCAACAGACACCACCACCGAGTCGCTCTTCCTGGCCAGATAGCGGCACATTCTTTCGTAGGCCCCTGGAAAACAAAATATTTCAATGCAATTGTAACTTGCTTTAAAAATAAGTTGATACTCTGAAATTCTTATCTCTGCTGTGTGACAAATGTTACACTGTGATTCTCTTGGCATCATCTTGGCATCCTCTAATCTGGGCATCGCTCACCATTTCCTTACATCTGTGGGAATCTTCTTGCCAGGAAAAAACCTGGAATTTACAGCAATGCATTGTTTTGGTCCTCTCTTTGAAAAGTTAGTGAATGCACAGGACCACTGCTGCCACGTCTGAAGTGGTTCTGAAGGTGAGAAGTTTGTTCAAAAAAAAACCCCCAATACAAAAACTGAGAAATCCAGCACAAGAATTCTTCTTGTGCATGAGACACCATCTTATCTCTTAGGCATTTCCATTTCAAATGCCACCATATGTTTTTTTCTCGTTTGACCATTATAAAGACCCACAGTAGGATACACACGTGAATACAAAATGGGTGCTTTAAAATAAGAAATAAAGTTCTAATGAGATTTTCAACTTTCCTCACAAGCATGAGAAGGAAGGACAAAAATAGGTACTAAAAATTATCAGAGAATATTATAGATAAACAAACTGTATTAAGACGATTTAACATGATGCCCTCTGCATGGAAATGATTCTGCTATTCTGAAATTAATTTTGCTATTTATAATGCTTAATCTCCCAACTCTTCTCGTAATTTATAAAATACCATATCAGAGCAGCAACTCCATGGTGGGTGGTTGTGGAGTCTCCCTCCCTGGAGACATTTCAGACATGTCTGGCCACAATCCCGTGCCCGGTGCCGGAGCAGGGAGGGGGCACCAGATGAGCCTCTGTGGCCCTTCAGCCACCCCCGCTCTGGGACTCCGTGGGCAGCTGGTACAGCTGACACTGCTCATGTCACTTACGGATGCTTCCTAACCATCCAACTCCGCCATGGAAATAAATGACTCCTCTTCTTTGGCTAGTTTTTGATGGCTTTGGCTGGTAAATTCTTACTTTAACCCTTTCAAACCTTAAGTCCTTGATAAGAAGACATTTATCTTTAAATGGTGGTATTGTTTCCAGTAAAACCCGGAGGAAATGAACCTCTGAGATGATACCTATTTTGTCCAAAAATGTTGCCTGTTAATAAAAGAAATGAGAAATTAGTGCAAATTTCCACTTAACCTGGAGATTGATCATCTTTGTCTTGGAAATACTAAAAGAATAGGAGTCCTAACACAGGCACTATGTTTAGTTTTGGCTTTTGTCTGAGCTGAAGCCTGGATATACTAGTAAACTTCAATTTCCCAGGAAGTTTTGACATCACGGATTGTCAGCCCTTGAAAGGATTTGACTAGTTTGGCATAAGAAATTTGCCCAACAGCAATAGCAAGAATTGCTACTTGACTTGAACTTTACTTGCATTAAACTCTGGTTTAATTAAATATCTTTGTCTTTCTGCTCCTTTGAGGTGGTGTGGTACGCTGCTTATGCAGAAAGGATACAAAATTGTGAGTTCAGAAGTTAAAATCAACCAGCAGTATATTTCTAAATTCTGCAGTTTAACAAATGAATTAGACAAAGACAAAACTTTGATGGATAAAGAGTAATTATACAGTGTTTACAAAATGTGGTCGTTCACACATTGTGTAACAACTGTAAGAAAATGAAATTTTACTTCAATTACTGTCCTATTTAATTGCTTTGCTATTGTAGCAATGTTGGGGATTGGGTGGAGCAGAGATTATTTGA
Organism: Xenops minutus; assembly: GCA_035221455.1. Classification (NCBI taxonomy): domain Eukaryota; kingdom Metazoa; phylum Chordata; class Aves; order Passeriformes; family Furnariidae; genus Xenops; species Xenops minutus. The sequence goes on along the minus strand of JAWWEE010000052.1, from coordinate 2,821,858 downwards.
GTCACCTTCTTCGGGACTCACTGGCTGACTGCAAACAAAGCTTAATACGCAATGGAGCAGGGAAAGGAAGGAAGAATTAATAACATTAGAACACAGAAATGAAGTTGAGTGTAATGCACAAGCCAAAGAGACTGAAGGGATTTTTCACAATTTAAAGAACTAAAAGAAGCTTGATTTCAGTAACACGGGAGAGGTGTTTTGGAAATGACAGAGGCAACAATTAATTCAGGACAGGATTATTGATGAAACAGAAAGACAAGTGAAAGTCACTTTTTCATTTTGAAGAGAATCAACGATGTAAAGCAAGGGAGGATCCAAAATGTGCCAAAACAATGGCACTGCAAGTCAGTTTATAGATCATGTGTACTGTCTCAAAAAAAGAAAGTCGTTTAGGCTTCTTGGAAGGCAAAAGGCAGTGAATGAGGCAGCTCTCTCAGGTGGCCCAGGAGGAGAGTGACAGTTCTAGAGGAGCAGACACCACAGACACCTCTGTAAGGCAGCACACAGAGCAGACAGTGCACGTCCCTTCTAAGCCCTCCAGCACCGTCCTGAGGCAACAGGAACAAAAACACAGGCTGTCAGAAAAAAATGGGAATTCCACAGTCTGCAGGATTTCACTTTATTTATTTCCTTGGTGCTGGATAGCAAGCATGCTACACCCAGCCAAGCTGAAGGAATATCCTCATATCACTAAATTAATCTAGTTGCATATTTGCAGTATATTTGCACATTTATTCTAAGAAAACCTCACCAAACCATTACCACTCCAACAGAAATGAACTTAAAAACTCCAGCTTTAATCAAGTTTTACTTACCAGACCAAACCCCAAGTTCATGACATAATGAAGAACATAAAGCTTTCGGCGCTCGCTGAATCCATGAGGAATTTCTGCCTTGGGATGTTCATAATAGAAAGCCATTGCCACAAAAGCAGTCAAAATAGCAAGAAAAATGGCCAGGAGGAGTTCCATCTCTGTGTTAGTAGGAGCCCAGGATGGAACCAGCTGTGGGTTCCTGCCCCTTTTTCAGACTTTTGGATTTCTGAAGGTAAAGACACTGGATTAGCAGTTCTCTTCATAGCTCATAATCCAGCTCTTAAAAATGCCAACAGGAAAATGAAAACATGTGGCAACACAACCACACAGACAGTAGCAATTAGTCATGGGAGAGACATGCATAAGCAGTTTTTCATATTCCCAGCTACTCTGTTTTGAGGCCATGCCCATCGTGGCAGAACGACAATTGGATGGAGCATTGCAATGTCAGTTTAGAAGACAAAACCTTGTTCTCTCTCCCTGTTTCCTGATTACAGGCAGGTCTGTATTGTCTGTGAGTTCCTGTGCAATAGCATTTCTTAGTCATCATCTTCAGAGCCGCTCAGTTTCTTGCTTTATTGTGCCTCCATGCCTTATTTCTTCAGACTTTTATTAAAATCAAGGTTCAGTGTCACAAACACGTTTCTGAGATGACAGAGTTTGGACGCTGCTGGGCCATTGCATCCCTGAGTCCTGTGGAGCCAGAGGCAGATGCACTCTGGTATGAGGGCTGTGTCTTGCCTCATTCTCCTCAACAGCTCTTCTCCTGCACCAGCTGTTTGTGTTTGAGTTTTTTAAGAGGTTCTTGGCTGAGCCTTGCAGAGCTGCAGTCTCTGTCTTCCCTGGGATATGTTACATACAGGTGTCATTCCAGGTAGAAATGATTCTGGCTGATGAAAACTACGCTTGTACTTCATGATTTCAGGGCTGCTGGCACTGACTAGACATCAGCAGTCCACTCTTTCTGTGGTGAGCTTTAGGATCTGTGCCTTCCTCAGGAACTAACATATTTTTCCAGGCACAAATCATTAGCGATAAGATTGAACTTGAAACAGAAAGATCTGTAAAGCAAAGCTTTTTCAGCTCATGTGATGTCACCTTTGGGAACTGTGTTTTTAGCAGTCTGCTCAGACTGTGAAGGCAGCAGATTGTCCTTCTGTAAAACAGCAGTGGGGGTAAAATGAATGTGTATTTTTTTTCCTTAAAGAATAATTAAAAATAGTACAGGGGATGGACTGACCTTGAGTTGTATATTAAAATGAAACTTAACACAGAGAACCGGAGGGCTTTAGAGTGCATACTCCATGATCTGCATAGGAAGGACCTCAGGCTTGATTCCTGACTTTAGAAACTATTTCTTAATTGTTTAGAATAAGCAGGATGGAACTTCATTTTTAAGTCTGCTGATGCACTTTCTGAGAAGCAGCTGATTCTTTGTTCTGCTCCCTCTGCCCAAATTGTTTCTTCATTTTATCAAACAACTCTCTGTGGATTTCCATTTCCCAGTGTTCCTGGTGCCTCTCCCTGTATTGCCAGAAGGTTATGACATGCTAAGTGTAAAATCAGGTTCTTTTTTGTTTGTCCTCCTTGATGGCATTGGATGCCCACCTTGATAAGGGGTGTTGGTGAAAGGCTCATTGCCTGGGATTGGGACAGGCTCTTGGGAAATGGCAGTGGTGCCTTCAAACCTCTCAGGACTGAGGTGCACAGAAGGTTCAGTTTTCTTATAGCTCAGACAAGAGCATTGGGTAATACTGTTACACAACACACGATTGCAGCTCCCCTCTTCACTGTTTAATCGTGAAAGCAGTTAATTGGCATTGTGCTAAACCGTGCTGTCCCAATGAGATAGGTGTGGTCCAAGTACACTTATCAGATTCTGGCCCTCTGGGGATCTAGGAAGCCTTCTGACACCTGGGACAGATCCTTTGTACTAAGGTTCTTAATACCTACGGTTCTTGTTTGCTCTAAATCTCTTTGGTGCCAGTTCACAAACACTTGGTACGTCTTGGGCTCTTTCGGGCATGTTAACCAGCTCTGGGCATCCCAGCACGTGCCCCCCGAGCCCAGGCCCAGGGGCTCCACACAAAGACTGGGTGTGCTGGAATGTTGTACAAGCTGTCCAAGAAACAAACTAGTTGGTTCCTGAAGTAATAATGTGGGGGGTTATTTTGGGCATTGCAGATGCACAGTGATACTTAATGTTTTATAAGCTTAGACTCAGCAATTTCCAACCTTGAGGCCCAGGATGGAGAACCATTCTCTAAATAATCTTTCAAATGTAGGCACTCTCCAGCTTCTGGGAATTTCTTAACCTTGTGTCTTGCTTCTGTGAGACAGACCAGAGGACAGACCACGCCAAAGTCCCATTTTGTCCTACCCAGGATCTCCCTTTCTTATTAATTTCCAGTGAAGAACTAAATGTCAGGGCCTGAAATCTTGGGAATCCTTAAGATTTTTCTCTGTTGTGTGGCTGCACATGCAAGGGAGAGACAGAGACTGAGCCAGGTGAAAGAGATGTGAAATGTTCCCTCACCTCATCTTCAGGCAGCCCCAAGGACTCTCCACCTGTCTTTGGGGCTTGGTGCTGATTAGGTGGCACCAGGAACTCCCTGGGAATGGGTGCCCGTGCTGGGGCACTGCCGAACCTGCCGCTGTGTAAGGGGCTGTGTAACCCAAGAAGCTCCTGCTGAGTTCTGCAGAGCATGAGAGCCATCTGGTGCTGGGAGCCTGAACTGGAACCACAGCGAGGCTGGTCAAGTCCTCACCAGTGCACTCTGGACTCTGGATGTGTAGTTCCTGGTAATTTCTTGTGGAATGCCACCGGTGTCCCTAATTCTGTAGGTGTCTTTGATTGTCACTGTGTTTTGATTTTTTTTTCTTTGTACTTGAAAATTCCAGGCTTTGCAAACTATATAACTGTCTCCAAACATTTTATCTTAGCAATGTAAGACACATAGTAGATCTGTAATTAATTAAAATAAATCAGAGGACAGGAAGTACCACGGAGACAATTAGATCTTGTGACTTTCTAAAACTGAGAAACTAAGGGAGTTGTGACTAAACGAGGACTACATTATTTCAGCACTTGCTGTTCTCTGCTTACTCATCTGCACTCCATGGTTATAACCCATGATTAAAATGTGTGCGTTCAAGAGAGCTAATAATGCTGCTGACATATTATAAAAAGAATTTTGTTATTATCTGTAGTAAATTAACGACTGACAGATGAAGGATCATGGAAGAATCTCAGGAGCAGATCAGTGTAGAGTTTGAACACTGGCCCATAAATGAGGTATAAGTCCAGAGACTGGATAAAGGAAAGAAAACAAGTATTGCTGAACTGACAAGGAGTATAATGCTGCACTGAAGGATTGTGTGTAAAATAGCATGAGATCTGTAACCATCTCATAACTTACAAAATTCAATGTGAAATGGTACAGACATCCTTAGTTCTAGCACTTCCAACCTTCTCCGAACCTGCAAAGAGACATAAAAAAAAGGGGGCCTTGCATGGAAGGTGCAGCCAGAGAGACAGGAATCAAAATTATCTGAATAAAGATAAGCCTAACTATTCTCACAGGCTTGACTGCAGTTCATAAAGTCTTACCCAAACTGTCTTTAGGTTAGTCCAGGTAACACTACAGCCACGGTGGAACAGACAGGGATTCACTGCTCCAATGTTATCCAGGTTTTTGCATGGCTTTTATGGCAGATAGCCACTCCTTCAGCTATGAACCTGTGAGCTGCTAAGCTAACCCTCATCTTGAGATCAGAAATGAATCCTCAGCCTCACATCAGGTTGCATAACAAAGGCAAATCCTGAAATCCTCAAACAGTGGAACATTTGGAACTCTATCACATTATTTACTCATGAAAGAATTTCTTTGAAGAGCGAATTGCTACTACCTGCAATAGGAAAAATGAAACAGATAAACTCTCCATTGTGTCAACAGAGCATGAAGAACTGTAATTTCATTTTGCTGAAAGGGACTGGAGAAGGAGAATTCACACGTAGTGACTTGCTGCAGAGATCTGCACCAGCTCACCTGTCACCATATTGAGTTAACGCAGTGACGAGAATTTAACCCACTATTTTCTTCCTACTCACAGTTTGCCTGGGAGAGAACAGACATGTAGTAACCTCTCTCCACAGCTGTGTGTGCATGGATATTACACATGCAGGGCGATTGCACAATGTTAAATATTTTACAATTCCTAGGCTTTGCATGCCCAGCTAGTCTGCCATACATTGGCAGTTTACCTTGACATCTGTGCTTAGCAAAGGTGCATCTGTCCTAATAAGCAATATAATGATTATAACTGTGTAACAATTGAGCTCAGATTTTTCTTACCCTGTTTTGGATATTCACAGAAAGTATTTGGGCAGCTTCCATGCTGTTTGCATATGTTCTCCCCAAAATCCAGGTAAGCAAGTTGAAGTAGTGAAGGTATTTGCACTCTTCAGAGGTGTTGGGGGGCATTTCCCTGTACTGCCATGCTGATTTCGGGTGCTCTCTGTGGGCATGCATGTGCACATTGATAGCAGTAAAAAATCAGAACTGAGCAGACCATGCTAATATCATCATTTATTGCCTAGATTCTAATGTACAAATTACTAGTAAACAGTTGAATCACTTGCTCTCTGTATACAGTGCACTGTGTGCAAGTAAAGATTTTAATAGCCTTTTATAAAGTCTACAGCATGGTTCAGCACTGTACTTGATGATGGAAAAGAGAAAATGCCATATCCAAAAAATCCCAGTGTGCAGTGGAAGCCTTTTTGCACATGATGCCAGGTGACTCTTACATTGTTGTCCTCTAAGCGCTTCTTGTACAACAGCCCATCATCCCTGAGCACATCGTGCTCGCAGGTGATAATACAGGTGTCAGGGAGGAGGCAAACAACAGCATCCTCTGCCAGCAGCGGGGAAAACCTCGCCTCAAACAGCTCTTGGACTTCTTCATGGACTTGGGGTAAAAATGGAGCAGGGAGTGGGGGTTTATAGCCCAGCTTAAATACCTCTGGGATAAGATCTGGACTTATCCATTTCTTGTATTTCAAATTCATCCTCTCAGGAACATGAGAACCTGCCAAAATTGGTTCCTTCAGGGAGCAGTCTTTATTCAGGTACTTGAGAATAATGTGGACTGCACGGTCACGGGACAGGAAAGCAGTGGAAGCATTTTTCTGGTGAGATGGCAGATTGAAGGTCAGTGCTTGGAGAAAGGGATAGATGAGCAGCTGGGCCCGGACCTTTGGGATCTCTGTCCTGTGCCCCAGCTCCTGGCAGACGCTGGCAGCATAGGTGCCCCCTGCACTATCCCCACACACAATAATCCGAGCAGGATCCACCCCATAGGTGTCTGCAGTCTCCAGGAAGTGCACAGCAGCAGCGAGACATTCCAGCGTCTGGGCTGGGTACTTGTGCTCAGGTGCTAAATGATACCTGAGAGGGAGAAAATACAGCTGCTCTTACACACTGTCGAGTGTCTCATCTGAAATACAGCCCGTGCAGTTGCAAGAACTCCCCCAAAGCAGCATTACTTACCTAGTTTAAATTTTCACATACTGAAGCAAACCAGAACTTCCTCTCTCTCTCCTTCTCAAAACCAATTCCTCCCAACTTAACAAAATCCTTTAGTAATGATTTTTTTCATAGAAGAATTTGTTGGAAACTAAAGTTTCTTTATACCACCAGCTATTTTCCATAAGCAAAACATCTTTAAAAGGAAGCAGTGGTCCATGCTGGTTTCAAAAAATATTAAATCTTAGACTCATTATTTACTCCCTAAAGTCACCCCCAGATGGTTTTAAATATCCCCCTTAAATATTAAAACCTGACATTAGGCTTATAATTCCTTATTATCAAACAAACAAAATAATTTTGTGGTGATAACAATGTAAAGCAAAACAAATCTCTTTGTTCTTCCGGCAAGAGCAGGCAAACAAATTACTTCCACAACTCTAGCCCTGGCTCAGGTATTTCTCATTGCTATTCCACAGCCTGTGCTTGCTCCCACGTAGCAGCACGGGGCAGACAACACGAGAGCTCCGTTTCTGTTCTTCTCTTCAAAGCAGGGTCAGTTCAGGGCTCTGTGGCAAGCAGGGGAAAGCAGCAGAATTCTCAGATTCTGGGAGTAGCACTGGGTGGAGCTCACTTACCCAACAGACACAACCACTGAATCAGATTTTCTGGTGATGTACCGGCAGATTCTTTCGTAACATCCTGAAGAACAAATGTTGTTGATGTAATTAATATCTTAGAAAACTTTATTCAATATCATCCCTTATTTTTTTATGACTTACTGCCATGACTGAGTGTGGGCCCCTTGCCTATTTAGTGAGTACCCAAATTTTCTCTAGGATAAAAATAATTCAGACTTTTGGTCATCAGCACATACTGTGAAGTTCATACATTTAGGGAGATCATCAATCTTTGAGGAAAATAAGGAATTACCATTATTACCGTTAGAGAATGAGCAATGGTTTTAAACTGAGAGAGGGTAGAATTAGTTTAGATGTAAGGAAGACATTTTTTACAATGAGGCTGGGCAGGCCCTGGCACAGGTTGGGCAGAGGAGCTGTGGCTGCCCCATCCCTGGCAGTGTTCAAGGCCAGGCTGGATGGGGCTCGGAGCAACCTGGGCTGGTGGAAGGTGTCCCTGCCCATGGCAGGGCATTGGAACAAGTTTATTTTTAAGCTCCTTTCCAACCAAACCATTTTATGATGGTTCTAAAATAAAGAGTGCTATATCCTATGAAAGTAATTTAGATACTAAGTAGCTGCAGATTAGAGAGTTTGAAAAGTAAGGATAAAGTGCTTTCTATCTCTCCAGCTGAACTCCAGTAACGTCTTAGGTTCAGGAGAGTTTTTTAAAAATATGCAGTTAATAATCCTAAATAATAATTTTTTCTCTTTCAGTTCCTTACTGATGCTTCCAAAAATCCCGCATCCTCCATGGAAGAAAATTACTCCTCTCCGTTTGCCTACAGATGGTTCTCTTGGGAAGTAAATCCTCACAGGCACCCCACCAAAATGCAGATCCTTAATTAAGAGCTGGGAATCCCACAATGCTGGCAGTCCATCTACGACCAGCCTGATAAGTGTGTACTCCTCAGTGATACCCAAGCAGTGTAAGTTCTTTGCCTAGATAGATAGAGCAGGAAAAATGAGACATTAATACAGGGAATACAAATCTTCCCAGTCTATAAAGGCCACAACTTACCTTTTCCTACACTGTATTTAGGATAATTGTGTTGGTCATTTTTTACTTTACAGGATTTCTACAAATAACTCAAGTGGCTTTAGGATTTCAGTTAAGAAAATGAAAATGTACATCTTTGTGATTTCTGGAAGAATGTTGTAAAACTTGTTGCATTAAATGTATCATACAAATACCTTCTAATGCCTGTGATCTGGATTTACCACAAGTAACAACAGGCATTTGCTGAGGTATGGAAGTTGGGAGGCCTGAGGCTCCTTTTCTAATCAGTGAAGAGAAAGAGGCATTTCTTGAGGACAGTTCCAATTTCAGGTGTGCTGAATCTTGCTCTGGAGGTGTCTGTTCATCTCCATGGATTAAAAAGGGAGGCTGTATGCTTTGGATGCCTCAGCTAAAGTGGTTAAGGTTAGGAGAGATGAAAACATCCCTCCCATAACAGGATTTAGTATAGTGGGAGAAAAAGGCTCCTGCCAGTCTGTGTGCAAGTTTGGGTAACTTACTGGTGTTGGGTCATCTCAGTGGCATGGGGTCAGTGAGAACAAGCTTTCAGAACAGCATTGTGTCTATAATCATTCCTGAGGGGCTGCTGGCCTAAATGAAGAACTGATGAAAATGGTTCTGAATCTTATCTCCTTCCCCATCAGTGAAACTGCTGCCTTTTTCAATATCTCATATGTATTCACGAAATGACTCTGCAGTTGGTTTCTTACATCTAATCAGGGAAAAAACACAAATATTCTGAAGGCAGGAAAACAAATATTTTGAAGCCAGGGAAGGTTTGCTAAATGTGTCAAAACATGTCCTTATCCAAGGCCAGTCAACTGCTGATAATTCAGATAGTCTAAAGATCCAATGGAATCCTCCTTTACTTCAAACATATTTTAATGAATGTATTTCCTACCAGGGACAACATTTCCCTTCCCATTACACGGTGACTTAAGTGCCCTTATGGACTATTGTAATTCGTTCTTCTGGAACTAGGATAATCATCACAAGCCATTTGCAAATTGTACTGTTCTCTTGAGCCACAGAAGTGTCTATCAATGCCTTACAAACTACAGGCCTGCTCTGCTTTTGTAAATTGTTCTTTCCAACCTTGTGTATCACAGATTCTTCCTAAAAAATTAGACCAGGCTGCAATAAACAAATTGGGTGAGACATATTAAAAGAAACCACCATGAGCTGTGGAAGAGAAAGAGAATCAGTTAGAAGGAAAGATGGGAAGGCAGAGATGATCTGCAGTTATTTTATAACACTGTGCCCCAAATGCCAGCAGTGCTGGAGTGGTTTAAGGCCCAGTTCCCTGAAACAAGTGCATAACTATAGTTCTTGCCTTACCTTTGAAAAGGCACATTTTTAGGTATCATGGCAAATTGGAAGATTAATATAAGAGTCAAGACAATTGTGGCAGAAACTACAGAGTGAATATAACCTTCCCCAAACAGCAATTCTCAAAACTCTCATGACACAAGTCAGTCCTTCTGTCAGAGTTATGAGTTTGGAATGGCTGAAGCTGGCAGAATTGCCACTTAGTTTCATTTGTATTTTCAACATTCAAACATGCCTGAGTTTTTACAGAGCTTTCAGAGCATCCTATCTGAAGATCCTCTTTCCTTGTCTTAGGAGTTCCTGATGTTACAGAGGCATCTCCAAATTCAGGGAGAACACTGTCATGAAGGAGAACAGGAATTAGGTACGTAGTCTGTTGAAAAACTTCTTGATCAATAATTATGAAATACTTCAGAACCAACAGCAACCCGTGTTATGTGCCTGATGTGACAGGGCTTAGGCTGCTCCTGTGTGCCCCTGTTGCCTTCTTTGGAAGCTTTTTGGGCAAAAGCTGTTTCTGTGATGGCAAAGCCCACAGCACAGTAAGTCTGGCTTCCACGTACTTAAACAATAAGTGATAACAGACCTGTGTGAACCAGGAGGTTCAATTAGATGACTTCTGCAGCTGTCTTCCAACTGACCTGATTATATGGTATCTCACTAAAACTCGGTAATTCATTCACTGCAGAATAAGAACAGAGTCATGGGTAGGAGAATTACTGCAGATAGTCCAAAATTTAGGAAATTGCCTGACATATCTCAGACTGCACTGAGATACAGAAATTTTGGTTGCTGTTATTCATGTAAATGATATCCACAACCATCCTGTCATCCACAGGACCAATCATTTCATTATAGAAGAAAATCAAATTACAATTGTGACATAAGAATGGACATCTCAGTATTTAAAAGAACTCACCTCATACTGGCTGTTTTTATATGTAGCAATAGAACACCAAATCAACCTTTGGCCTTTATCTTTAAATCTGTGTTGCTGCATGGCTCCCATTACATGTGGTTATGATATTTAGGTGCATATCTTCATTCTCCAGTTTTTCCTTTCCTGAAATTCCCAGTATCACAGAGCATGATAAACTCACCAGAATTTCCACCAGAGCGTACATACAGTGATAAAAGTGGAGCTTTGATGGCTGGTCAACATCAGGAGAAATCTTTACCTTGAAGGAATTATGATCTGTTACAATTAAAACCAGTAACAGAAAAAAAAACAGAATTCCTGCTATTAAAACCAGAGAATAATAGGATTCCATTGTTCTTTGGTGGGAATAATTTATTGGACACTGATAGGATTCTGTTGACATTTATATCCTGCAGAGGGATTGCCCAGAGAAGTGATTTGCATAGCAAGTGCCCTCCTCCTGCAGCCAGGCCTGCCCTGGGCACACAAACATCCGGCCTGACAGCGGCTCTTGGCGTGGGCAGGGCTCATGTGGAGGATCCTGAATCACTGCCAGGAAGTGCCATGTCTTTGGATAGTCCCAAATTGCAGACGGACTTTATTTTTTATCTGGGTTAATTGCATTCTGCTTTATGGGCCTGAATAGAGCTTCGGGAGTTTTTGCAAGTGAGTGTAATGATAGCACCCCTACTCAAGGGCCCATGGAAGGGTGGCTGTTTTGGACTCCAGTCTCCACACTCAGGAATGGAAGTGGTTCTGCTCTTGGAATAGGTCTGAAGGATGATTTGAAGGCTTTTTGCTTTGTGCTGATCTTTTTCCCCTGCTCTCTTGCTGAGGCAGACAGCTGGCCAGAGCAGTTAGAACAGACATTCTAGGACTCAGCCACTTAGAAGCTGTAAAAGTCCATGGAATTTTGCTTTTGGAGATGCATGTAGAGCTGTCAGTTATTTGGCACCTCCCTCCCTGAGTATGCAGGAAGAGTCTCTGGGCTCACCAGTGGTCCAGTGATAGCAGAAGGGAACTTCCCCTTGCCTTGGAGAACTTTGGCCATAACCCTCTGAGCTGATTCATTCTACAGAAAGGATTTTCATGGCTTTACAACTCTATATTTTGGTGGGGTTTTTTTTATCAAGACAACTTTATGTTATCCATTATTGTAATTTAGGTGTAGTTAGACCATATGGTATCTGAATGGTAGGACCAAAGGAGGTGATGAGAGTGAAGGAATGAGTGATCAGCTGCATGTAATTCTGTCCACCATGTGACTGGACAAGACTTCTTTGGGTAACACTGAAAAGCAAACAAGCATCAGCTCAGTTCAACATAAGCAATACAACCTACACTTATCCCCTGAATACTGTGAAATATTTCCTTATCCCCACTATCTCCCAGATACTGCATTTTAAAACCCTTATAACAGCTTGTAACAATGGTCATAGAAGAGAAATGCTCCTTTTTATGAGTAACAGAATTCTGCATTTGGCTAAGGAGGGATCTTGACTGAAAAAAGGTGAGTCTTTTCTACCTTTTCTTATACACTTTTAAAAAGCAGACAAAATATATCTGCTTAGAAAAATCCCATTTATACAAAGTATGCATTGCAGGAAAGAACACAAAACTTCAAGGTGAGTTAGTCAGTGGGGTAAAAAATATTTAGCTGTGTGGAATGAGTAAGCAAGATGAGTCATAAGAGATAAAGTACCGGATGATAAGAGTGACCAGACTGGATTCTTAAGAGAATAGGTCTGATCCTTCACTTCAGTGGAGGTCAGAAAGTACAGCTGATTGAATTATGTCATTTAAAAAGAGAGAGAGAGAAAGAAAAGGTGTTAATGATAGGAAGACCATGAAATCCATGTAAGTTATAACATGGAACTCCCAGCTTAACTCAGCTTGTGATCACAGTAGTCATCTTTGCAGTGCTGGCTCAAATTATTTGACTAAGCTGGGGAATAACTGATCTCTTTCATCACTGTGAGGTGCAGGATACTTCACTGAGCCCCTCCCGACTTCCTACTCCATCCAAAACTTTGAGGGTACATCAACTGGAATGATTTTAAAAAACCCCAAACAACACCAACTAACCAACAAAAAAAACCCAACATAAATTAAAGCAAAAATTAAGGCTACTTTTATATTCTGAAAAGGAATATCTAGGTTAGGATATATGAAATTTAATGCAATCTTATTTCCCCACATCACTTCATACACCTGATCCATCCTAGAGTCTTTGCTGTCAGGGCTGGAAGTTAACCAGAAACCCGGGACAAAACTCCACTTACGAGGCAACAGCATCAGACTTTTAAGACCTAAGAGCATATAGAAGGCCAGTGTGAAATCACAGAACCACTGGGACACGTTTCAAATGGAAAATGTGAACTCAAGGGAGGAGTGAAATCAAGAAGCACAAAAATTTAGCTCTTGATTTATCCAAATCTGACAGCAGTACTTCATCTAACAAAAACCAGATCAGCTGGGCAAAAGGTTTTCTTTTTTAAAGGGGGTTTAGTTTTATTCTGTGATCATGATAGATTGTCCCTGATCAAGAACCCTGCACTGATGTAAAAAACTGGTATTACTTGACACCGTAGTCACACAGACTTTCCATTGTGTAACTTCTCCTCTGCGCTCCCAGGTTTTCACATCTCCTTACCAATTTACTGTATATATTTGGGTGGGGGGTTTTAAGTTGAAAACACAGAATTGTTAGCTCAAATGGTTTTCAGATATGCCTTGAGCACGGTTTCAATTTCCAGCTCTTTTTTCTTTCAAAAATTCTTGCAGTTTAGCAACTTCATTTGCACAAAGATCCTTCCAAGGTTGGCAGGAACTTGGCTGCAAAGGCTCCATGAACCAAGTCAAGAGTTCTGCCAATAAACAGAGGTGCAACATGAAGGTGTACATGGAGGCTGTATCAACTTGTTTTGGAGGTAAACGTTGCTTTTTCATTGCTTTTTTTTTCCTTCATGACAGGGCAAGTCAGAAAAAGTCAGTTTCTATGACTCTCATTGACAATATGAGTAAATCTACACTAACTACAGTCCAAAAGCTGTACAAGTACAAACCCAGAAATTTAAACAGACAAGTGGAAGCTAAATATCTAGAACTGTCTTTTTACTTCCACTCCAAATTTGGTAGCAACTCTGTACAAAGTCATAATGAATAAAAAAAAAAACACTTCCAGCACATATTTAGATTACTATTCAATCTGGAAACAGATACATGAAATCAATATTCACAAGATTATTCCATTCCCACTGGCTTCATAGGAACTGCAAATGTTTTGCATTAATAATGAATTTTCTTTTAAATCTAAACAGGTTAACCATGTAATCTTGATGAGTTTTCTACTTTAGGTGTCTGTGGTCTCTTTATGCATAAAGAGCCTGAACTCAGGAATCAAAAAATCAAATGTACTTTGATGGAGTTCATATCTTTTCAACAATGATCCTTATTTCCATACCAGAAAGTTGTTATATTTGTTTCCAGTCCAGACACTGAGTCATTCCTGTTTAAACCAAACACTGGGCTCTCTGGGTAATTTCTCTCTCCCCTTCAGAGTTTTGGACTGAGAGGAAAATTGTAATGCCAGGTGCCTCCCCGAGCTCCATTTCTGAAGGAATTACTGTAAAAACACACCGAGGTGCTAAATGCTGCCAAGGGCCATGGAAACTCTCTGAGCTCTGGTTAGTTCAGATGCAGCTCAGGTAGGGAATACTCATGGATTCTGACAGTATGGAGAGATTTAGTTTCCAGTTACAATGCTTCATCTTCTGTCTCCAAAACCCTCTCTCCTGACACTTTGTGATGATGCAGTGACAGTCATATGACTTATTTCATATGAACCTTTAACCTGGCAGTTAAAAGAACTCTGCAAGTCCCTCTCTCAGTTTTGTTTGGTTTTCCTTAAAATGTTTGTGTAACTTAAGAGAGCTGAAATTCAATTATTTAGATATTACTCATATTTTGTGTTAAAAAACCTTTTTGTTGAAGCTGTTGAACATGGGGGGCACCAGAAACTCAGCTGCTCCTCTTTTTGCAAACAACCACCCTCTGAACACTCTGTTCCCATACAGCCACTTTGAACAATGCCTATTTCCAAAAATACCTGATTTTTTTATTCCAAAGCATAAAATTGAGTTTATTTTCAAAGGGGTTCGGCTTCCAAACTCACCTCTACTGGTTGGGTAATATAACTTGTATAGATGCGTAGACTCACACTCCCATTGAGGTGGTGTTTTAGCAACTACAGACGTAAAGAAGTTGGCGAATGTGTTTAGTCATTTTTTCCTTAATTCCAGTGTGTACCACTAGATGGCTTCCCAGGATAGTGCATCTGTGCCCAGACCTGAACGAATGTGGCGATTGGCTTCATTTTGGCACATTCTTAATGATATATTCAGACATAACCCCAAAGTTCTTTCCAGCTCAGCTCTGAAGACAGCACTGTGAGGTTTCACATCCCTGAGATCTTTTGACATTCCCAAAGCTTTGCATTTTAGGTCATTTTATTTCTGATTGCTGCCACAGGTCCTGAGTGGGCATGAGCAGCTCTCAGATGAAATGTGCAGTTGGAGCCCCCTCGGAAAAGCTTCATCTGTAGAGCTGAATACTTAACTGACCTGCCTAATGCTTTACAGAGCAAAGAGCCAGGCTGGGGGCCCAGCTGCAATACACCTTGCCCTCTCTCCTGTTACAACATGCTTTAAAGTGCTGGGGAGACCTTCTGGTGTTGCAACTGTGCCCTCATCACTGGAAAAAAGATCTTGGAGAGAGAAGAAATGACCCTTTATTGAGAGAAGTAAGTCTCTGTCACTCAGAGCCTGCCTTTTCCTTGACCCCTCCTAAATCACCAGTTTTCAGTAATGCAAACACGTTCCAGCACGGAAAATTTGTGAGCTGTCACGTTGTCCATGACAACACTGGTCCAGTGGTAGTAGATGTTGATGATTATCAGCCTAGGCTGGGTTCAGGCTGAAAGGAGCCTTCCCTCCGTGCCAGCTTATCTTGGGCAAGCAGCTCCCTGCCCGAGCTCCACGGGGCAGAGATGGTTCCCTTCGACTCAGCCTCAGCCCTGACTCTTTCTGGACCTGCTTTTCCCTGGGCTCAGGGTCAGACCACAGCACCTTCTTTCTGGTGTGTGTAGGTCAGGGAGGAGTAGGGGCTGCCTGGCTTGGTGACAGAGCACTTTGGTCCCAGCAGTGAGCCCAGTGTGGCATGAGCCCAGAGTGGCATGGAGAGAGCCCAAAGCAGCCTGCAGAGAGCCCAGCAGGGCAAGACGTGAGCCCAATGTAGCATGAGCCCAACATGGCATGCACTGAGCCCAACATGGCATGCACTGAGCCCAACATGGCATGCACTGAGCCCAACATGGCATGCACTGAGCCCATCATGGCATGCACTGAGCCCAACATGGCATGCACTGAGCCCAACATGGCATGCACTGAGCGCAACATGCCACGCAGCCAGGCCAGCATGGCATGAGCGCAGCGTGGCATGCAGCGAGTCCCGTGTGCCGTGAGCCCCGTTTAGCGTGTAGCCAGCCCAGCATGGCAGGAGCCCGCTGTGGCCTGCAGCTGGCCCAGTGTAGCGTAAGCGCAGCATGGCATGAGCCCCGCTGGCCAGCGAGTCTGCAGCTCGCCCAGCACGTGCCCAGCTCGCCCAGCACGTGCCCCCCGCTGGCCCCGCGTGGACGGAGCCCGCCGTGCCCGCAGCCCGGTGCCCGGTGCCCGCTCCAGCCCCGGTGCCCGCAGCCCACCCCAGCCCCGGTGCCGGCGCCCCCGGCCGGGCAGCCCCCGGGGCCGGTGCCGGTGCCGGTGCCGCGGCCGGCGCGGGGGAGGGCAGAGCCGCGGCCACTCCCAGGAACAGTAGTGAAATCTCCCCGACACTTTAACTGTCAATCAGGCTTAATGGGGTATAAAAGCTCCCCAGCGCCGCGGCCGCGATCAGCAGAGAGCAATAGGGAGACACGAGTGAGAGCCAGAGCTGAACTAGTGCACGGGCTAATTCCTGCTCTGCGGTCAGACGCTCCAAGGGAAAAACCGGGAGAGGGGGCAGAGAGAGGCGGAGATCGGCTCAACCTCTGCGACCAGCTCAGGACAGAACTTCTATAGATATTTATAGATAGAAAAACAAAAACAAGAGCCTCACTCTGAATAGAGCCTTTCTTAAAAAGAAGGTCCTGGCAATTCTGTCTCATTTAAGCAATTTCCTGAGTCTAAGAATAGAAATGAGCTGCCTGGAAGGCACTGCAGGCTGAAATTTGGAGACATAGGCTGCTTTATTTTTCCAAATATAAAAATTTTCCATTTGGATACTGGATTTTTATGTGGGTCTTTCCAGCGGAGGGATGTATGGTTACTTTTAATTTTTTCCTCTTTTAATTAAAAAAAAAATCCACTTAAAAAGCAAGAAACCCGTTTTACCTGCATGTGACAATCCCAGAGGACACCGATCAAGAGACAGGGGAGTGACTTCGTCTTCTGCACTACTTTACTCCTACCCCCATTTTTTTTATTATTTTTTTTTAGGGGGAGACAAAGATCTTTCCAGCCCAAGAACATCTTGCCCCCAAGTTTCGGAAGGGGGGTTGAAGACTTGTCACCCATCTGGGGGTGCATGAAGGGCATTGCTTTTCTTTCTGTGTCAACTTGGTTTGGAAGAGAATTGTGCCTGGGAGAAGAGGATGCTGTGGAAGTGGCTGGGCGCGCTGCTGCTGTTCCCGGTGCAGATGGTGTACCTGGTGGTGAAAGCCGCGCTGTGCCTGGTGCTGCCGCCCAGGCTGCGGGACCTGTCCCGGGAGAGCGTGCTGGTCACGGGCGGGGGCCGCGGCATCGGCCGCCACCTGGCCCGGGAGTTCGCCCGGCGGGGAGCGCGGAAGGTGAGCGGGGGAGGGAGGGAAGGGAAGGGGCAGCGCCCACCTGCTGCTCGGCCGGGCAGTCCCCCTGCCCTCCCCGCCCGGGGGGCTGGTGGGACCGCCCGGCAAAGCGGATGGAGAAGGGGCTCTCCTTCTGCACAGCCCCACTACGTTAGGGACATTGCAGAAGTTGCCCGCTCCTCCTTCCCTGCATCCTGCCCTTCCCCAGCTCATCCAAGAAAACGTGACGCTGAGACCGTGAATTCCCCTCTGCTGACAAAGGTCTTCCCTCCAGCCCCGGTTTCCTCCGGCAGGGAGAGGAGCGCCCTGTGCTTGCCGTGCACGGAGCCGGGGCTGGGATCGGGGACGGGGAGGCTGAGCCCGTCCTGAGCCCTCCCGGGCACAGCGGCTGCCCCTGCCCGCCCCTCCTCCCAGGGAGGGGGCACATGGCTCTGGGAGAGCGGGGGCAGCGCTCCCCTTTCCCCCCGTGGCTTTCCATGCGCGACATTCATTTCTTGTGCTTCCTGAAGCCCCTTGTATTTTGGCTTTGGGCAGCCCAGAGCTGTTCAAAGGGGAAGATGAATGAGAACCCAGCAAGGAAGAAAAGCACAGCTCGAGTGGGAGCTGTGAGATTGTTTCCTTCAGGAGAGAGGGAGAGAGGCTGGCTGTCTGCACAGCAGCCCGGGAACGCCACTGTAACTCAGGTACTGGTGGTTTACCTTGAAACGCTGTGTTTTCCCAAGTACAGGTATGTCCATACTTGTGACTCAGGGATACAGAAACACATCCCTGAAATGAGGCTTGGGATGGAAAGTTTCATCTCCCCCTTGATGGTTAATAAAGGGGAGGAATGGCAAAAGGAATGGTAAAATTAGACAGCTGCACAAATACTTCTCTGGGTGAGAGGATGAATGAGAGTAAATAGAGGATAAAGGAGAGGAAAAATACAGAATGAGAGGATATTTAAAGAAAAAAATTTGCATTTAGTTTGGGATAGTGTTTTGTCACTTCCTTACACACATGCATTACAGTTTTCCCTGTGTGGTACAGAGCTATTCTGGCATTCAGCTCCGAGGTGTAAAAGATGTCAGCATTGAACTTTGATGTTTGTCTTTGTTTGTGTTTAAACATCATGTTGAGATTTACACATTCTGGGAGTCAGAGCAAACAAGTTGACTGACCTTTGGACCCAAGCAATTTGCTGAAAGTGTATTTATATTATCTGTTGGAATACCATGCTTCATTATTTATTTATTTAGGGCAGCTGGTTGCTATGCTGAGCTCTGGCATTAAAGTGCCACCATTTCTACAGCTCTTTCAAGAGCTGCTTTGCTGCAGTCGAGATGGGAGCTGAACAATGGCAGTTGGCCCTGAGGAAGCAGGGGACAGGGGCCAAAAGGAGAGGGGGCTGTTTGAGCCAGAGCTGGGATGAAATGACTGTGAACAGGCACAGACAGGAGTTTATCTGCATGTCTTATCTATAAATCTCTACACATCTTAAAAGGAAAAAATAAATGAGAGTAATCATTTGGAACCTTTGTACTTGTCTCATATAAGGTTGTGAAATGCTCTGTGTTGCTAATTATTGGTCAGAACTTTGGGGGCAGTTGCCTTTGGGATGTTTTCTTGTCTGTCATCAAAGTGTTTGAAGTTTTTGCCTTGACTCAATTTGAATTAGATTCTCCTTTCAGTTACATCATGGCCTTCCAGTAGCTCAAATATGGCACTCAGCAAGTTCCGACCTCCCTGGTAGTAGCACTGCCTGTCAACCTTCAGTAGAAGCACCAAGGTCCATTTATTCTCCTTAACAGTTTTATTGCCAATTGTACCTACATGTGGTAGTTTCCATTCCCTTTGCTCTGAGATTGCATTTCTTTCCCGCCTTCTGTGGCCAGCCCTGACTTTGTGGCTTTGATGCAGTCTCCATGGACTGAGCAGAACCTCTGCTTGGCACCGCTCTTCAATTTTACACTTTGCCTCAGACATCCAAAAAGAAGGGTAAAAGACTTGAAGTAGCTACCAAGTCATCTTTTGCTAAGGCTTGTGAAAATTGACTCTTCTGGTTTTCTCTTTCTCTTTTTACGCCGTTATTTCACAAGTTTATGCAAAGTTTGAATTATTGATCACAAGTAATAATTTATAACAGATTCTCATTATCAGATGATGTAGTCGCAATATTCCGAGTTTAGAAAAAGACGTGCACCAAAGGTGTGAATTTCCAGGGCCCAGCCCAGTGTCCCCAGGAGGTGGATGGCAGCAGGAACAGCAGGTTCAGGTTCCAGCAGTGGCTGTGCAGCGTGTGCTGGCCAAGTCCCCTGGCGCCTGCGCACACACACATAGTGGCGGGCTTTTGGAGGTAGGCGGCGATATATAACCATATTTTTGAGATTAGAATCTGCACAAAGATAGGTTAGTTGGGGCTGTGAGCATATGAAATTTCCTCTGGTAATTAGGCTGGATGGGATTTCATCCTACACTATTTCAGAAGCTGGTTTTGTTGCTCCCAAGTGAGATGTATCTGAGCTGTTTTCACAGAAGGTGACAAATGTCGCATCTCACCAAGATTACAAATTGTCATATCCGCAGCTCTTTTACTGCAAAATTTGATCTTGCATTCAGACCTATGAAGATGACAACATTTATCAGAAGGGCTTATGCAAATGGAAATGCAGTGTCTTCTGATTGATCCACAAGCATAGAGACTGAAATTCTGAATCTCATAGAATGGAATTCTCTTGGGCATGATCATGTAAATCTGTCCACATTTCTATTCTCTACCCCCATTCTTTTATGGCCATTGCTCTGCCATTGTGCCTCAAATGTGACCTATACAGATAAAAGTCTAGGAGACATTTCCTTCTCAGGTGATGTTTCTTTTCCAGTGGTTGTTCATTGGCCTCTCTGATGAAATGGCCAAGAAGGGCATGAAGCCATGCCAGTTGTATTTGCCATTTCAAAGTGTTTATCTTCTGTGTTTTTTTGATTAAGACTGACAGCAATTTTTATGAAAAGAGAGATTTTAGTCATTAGATCATCCCTGTTCAGGTGTATCCTGAGAGGTCAGAGGATCTATACTGCATTTGTAATTTCAAGTAGTTGTCAAGAGCTACTTGGTCATGGGCGGCACTGTGTACTGAAGTGCTTCCTGGAGCACTTCTGGAAAAAGCCAAGAGCATGTAAATGAGCTGTATGCAGAGCTGGAGTGGTTACAGATGATGCAGGACATGTTAGTGTTACTATGAGGGATGAACAGCACTGACTTTTCTCCAGAAGTGCTCAAGTGTTGTAATTCAACTTCCCAGATATGTGTCCAGATTCCTAAGTGCCTGCTGAGGAGCTGCTTTGCTGTGGCTGAATTGCTGCAGAAAGGAACTTTTTTGGCTTTCAGTTTCTTCTTGGTTGCTTGCAAAATTCATAATCCTCACGATTGTTGGCTTTAACTCTTGAGAGTTTGACTGTACCTTAAAAGTTTTGGGGCAATAGAGCATCACCTCTGCCTCAGTCTCACACACTGGTAGCTCTGTTGAGGCTCGTAGCTGTCGATACTCTGTGGTGAGCCAAAATGGCAGAGAATGTCTGTTAATGAAACAGGAGAAGGAGAGATTTTTATGAGTTTATGATTTAATGCCTATGAAATAAAAATCCACTTCCAAAGCCTAATGGTGTGTTGCAAAGTCTGTACTGTATAATCCAGCTAATGTTGGGAAGACTGGCCCCTTTGAACAGTATTTCTTGTGTTGGAGTGCAGCCCTCTGCAGATGTGAGCAGTCAGGGGGTGTAGGGGCTGAATGGCTTCATTCACTGGTGGGTACAGTTGGAAACTGCTCCTGGTTTCCTCACAGCCATTTGCCTTCTGCACAGCATTTTCAGTGTAGTGCCTTTGCCAGGGAGTTGTCAGCCCTGGTTTGATGGTCTCCAGTGCTGAAGTTTTGATTGGGACGGTTTTGTATGTCGTTTGTATGTCTTGCTCTTGGTTAGGCACTGCTTGAAAGCTTGTGCTTTGAAAACTGATCAGAGATTGTTGTGGTTGTATTGCTTTGTATTTTGCTTACATCACTCCTGATTTTGTTCAGGCTACAAAAATCCCAAACAACCCTGAAGCCTCAACTGTTCTTTCCATCATTATTTTCATAACATTTGTCAAAGTCGACCTTCATGTCTGCATTTTGGAAGATCCCTTGCCATTTGGGTGTGCTGTCCTCTTTCAGCTCAGTGACCACTGGGATGGTAAAAGGTCAGTGGAGGAAGGAGCACTAAGGGAGGGATGAGAGCTGTGCAAGCCCACGCTGCTCCTGAAACCTGGAGTTCCCCTCAGTGTTCCACTAATTCCAGCAGAGCTGAAAACCTCAGGGGAATTGCAGGTGTCTGAGAGCCTTGTATAATTGGAGGGGTTTAGCTGTGTGAGATTTGAGGCCAATAAATTGTTTTTAGGCTGAGAGTATTGCAGAGAAGTTATGTAAAAAATGGCATCAGGTCTTAGAATTTAGCCTTGTGCTCCCAGTAATGGAAAATTTGGCAAGTTCTGAGATGAGCTTTACAATGGCATGCTCGTCCCACACAAACTGCATCTGTAGGTCTATAAATTTTTCACTTTGGTCTTTATGAATCACATTGACATATTATTTCACAGCTTTCACAGAATATTCTGAGTTGGAAAGGACCCACAGGGATCATCAGGTCCAAGTCTTAAGTGAGTGGCCTGTATATTGTTGTCCTGGCTTGTATGAATTAGAAAGTACCTTCCAAAAATTCTTTATAACACATACCACTGCTGTATGATAAAAGATTGCCTGCATTGTTACTCTACCCAGAAAATAAATTAATACTGATCTCCAGAAGTGAGGGCAAAATACTGACTGCTGCCCTTTTCAGAGCTGTGGCCTTTTTTGAGGTGTAGGACAAAAGCTGTGAGTATTTCACATGGATTCAGTAAAAGTTCTTATTCTAAAACGTCTTTTAAATTATTGGTCATTCTCAAACATTCGTCTCTGGTTGCACCTGTAGAAGACTCTTACTAATCTGTATTGGAGAGTAGGTCTTGCCTGAAGAAAAACCTGACCTGAAATTCTGGGCCCACAGGAATGTTAATGTCCCATGGAGCTCCTGCCGAAGGGCTGCAGTGTCCCAAACCTGAAACACGTCTCTTGGCGTGTCCAAAGGTGTGTGATTTCTGACCATGTGCTGGAGGAGTGGGGAAGGGCTGAGAAAACATGAGACACCTGCAGTAAGCTCAGCAAGTCCTTCTGCTTCTGTCAGGTTTCAAATCCACCGGGGCTGGGCCAGTCATCAGGAAGACGTTTCTGTTCTGCAAGTAGTAACTGATTTCTGACACGTTCATTCATTCTGAGTTCAGAACACGACTAGACCTGCTCTGGCCACCCCAGAGGAGATTAGTTCTGATATAAAGAAAAGGGCTGATTTAAACCCACATGATTTCAGACCTTAGAGGATCTGATTTTTGCCAGAATCTGATTAATCACCCTGTGCTTGTTTTTAATGGGCATCGTGACTTAACATAATGAAATCATAAAATGAGGTTTATAAAAGAAACAGACACAGTTCTGATGCTGCCAGTGTACTGCACAAAATACCTCAAGGTGGCCTGGTGGATAATTAGTTTTAAAAGGCTCTGTGTAAAATTTTTATTTATATATATTTCAGAACTAAGACCACTGTTGTCGAGTGAGCATCTATCCCCATCCTGAATATTCTTCCTGCCCTGTGGAGTACCAGAATGACATACAGCCCTTGGGTCTAATGGATTTTTCTGTAGTCATTTAGAAATGCACACAACTAACCATTTGGAAAAGACAATCTGACATGTCTGAAAGTGAAAATGATAATGTAATCTAACAGGAAAGTTCACATTTTCTATGATGCAGATATTTTAGTATAATGAGAATCTTTACCCATAGTGCAAATACCAGATTCTAGGTGATTAATCTCTCCTGTTGTGCCTGTGTGGTTGGAAAGAAACCACCATAGGAATGCAGCAGTTTCAGGCATATGTTAAATGATGGTTACTTTAATCTTACTTAAATTTAAGCACTTAATCTTACAGCAAACTATTAGACCATGTCACAACTTATCAGCAACCAGAAGTACGTGAGAGGAATTGGGGAGTGAATGTTTTTCCATGTCATGTGAAATATTAATTTGAAACTTTTGGTAAGCTATGACAGCATAGATTTGATTGGGTAAGTTTACAGTCTCCAGAAAGGCTTTATTTCTCCAAAGATTATATCCTGATGGCAGCTTTATTTAATGGTTTCCTCTTGGCAGCTGCCTTCCTTGTTGATTAAATTTAAAGATGGGCAGAAGAACCCTTGTTTGGAGTGGCAGGCTGAGGTGGCACCACGCCTGTGCTGTGTGCTGGTGCCAAGGCCAGCAGTTGGAATAATATGCTGAGTAAGTGTCTCTGGCTGGCAAACACAGCCAGGACTTATCAGCTCTCAGATCTTTGGTGTCTGTGAAGCAGCGTTTGGGCTGGGGCTGGTTTAGTTTATAATCTGGAACATACCTGTCTTTTGTTATTGGGGATGTTGTAAGGAGAATAAATAAAGTTAAGAAGACCTGGAACTTGCAGAGTTACAGGCTTGTCATCTCCCATCGAGATACGGTGATGTCATGAGAAAATATTGTCCCAGTGAGACTGTGCTGTGTTGGCACACCAAAAGCAGCACTTCTTAAAATGCTGAAGGTCTGGCATCAGGGCAGTTAAATGAGGCTTCCCACAAAATATGAGGAGTGTGGCAATGCTGTAAAAAATCCTGACGTTTTAAAGATGAGGTTATATATTAATGTTGTTGCATTGCCTCAGAAACCCAGTCACACCCCAGCAATTGTTTAGTGCAAAGATGCTAAATGTGCTCTGTGAGGACAACAGAAAAAGATGATGCAGCCTCAGGGCTTGCAGGGATAAAATAAATAAATGTGACAGCAGAGATAAAAACCAAAAGGCCACACTGAGCACCAACACAGAACTTAGTACTGATGGTGACTGCAAAGCAGGGACTGCAGAACTACTCCTTGAGCCATTTGAAAGGTTTTGGGAAGGCATTCCAGCAGTGGAAGTTTTAAGGTGTGCTTTGAAAAGCGACAGTAAAGAGCTTTGGGGAACTTTTACAGAGATGCAGGTGAAGTGGTAGAAAACAGATTGTTTTAAAAATTAGTGCTGGAAGGTAAAGGCTGAAATGGAAGATCTGACGTTAAATGAAAGGTGATGGGTAACACGCCCTTGAACGTGAATACAAAGACTCAGTGGCCTTGCAAGTGTACACAGGCTGTATTATTTCCAGCTCTGGAAAGCTGGAGGAGGAGGCAGTGAAATTCAAAATTAGAGTTGACCTGATCAAAGCAGTAGATGGGTGTGTTTGAACTTGAGCAGGGGGTTGGGCCAGAGGTCCCAAGCCTCAACCATTCTCTGATTCTGTAATTCTCACTCTTATTTGTACCAAAGAAAGGAAAAAGGCTGCTTTTCTGAACTTTAGGGCTGGCAGGAAGTTTTGGGTCTCTGATGTTTCACGTTATTTATCAGCCAGATCCATGGGCTGATAACACTGACTGCAGGAGAAAAGGGTCACATACATGGGGTTTGACCTTTATGCCAGTGGGGACTACATTGATTCTAATTAATAGACTTGGGAATAGGCAGTACCTTGGCAGAGTTTGTAATTAATAAATTAGCTTAGCCATAAACTCTGCATAATTACAATGGGATTTTGTGGACAGCCACCCTTATGTTGCCACCTTCTTAATTACAGTTTATTGAAAGCAGTGCTGCAGAGCTGATTTGTTTTGGTTAACACAGGGATTCCTGTTGCCTTACACTGCCTGAGCAAATGTAGCAGGGCTTCACTTATGGCCATAGAATGGTGTTTGAAAGCAGAAATGCAGCTCTGCTTAGTTATGCTTTAGGTAGTGCCTGTGGGGTAAACCTGGGTCTCAGTGTGTAAATCAGTGGCGGTTGTACCTCCAGTTCACTTAAACAACATGAAATTATACATATTTTGAGGTGGTATAAAAAGAAAGATTCTGCACTGTGATAATCCTGTAGTATGATAGAGTTTTAGCCACAGGTTAGAGAGGTGGGGTGGCAGTTGATGTGATCCGGCTAATATATTTCTTCCCTTATTTCAGTGAAATAGTCATTTAAAATAAGTGCAAATGGAGTTGAAGCTTGATTCCTCATTCATTCATGTCCCCTCTCTTGGGCAGCACAGGTAGCAATGTGAACCAGGTACTGTTTGAGGTAGGTCCTCCTCCCCAGTAAGCCCTGGACTTGAACTGCTGTCAAAGCTTCTGTGAGTGCCTTTGTCAGAAAGTGAAACCTCAGACACTGAAGAAAATCTTATTTCAGTGTTTCTTAGAAGCTTCACAGAGCAGCCAACGTCTCCTGTATAGCCAGGCCTACATTAAGAAATCAGAAATCACCACTCAAGCAATCCTGATCTTTTAAGTATTTATAACTGGGTTTTTTGTTCTGTTTGCCCTTTGACACCCAAGTAGCATTTTCAAGATTTTCTTCGTGTCTGAGGACCTGACAAACTTGCACCACTATATCTGAACTCAGAAATTGTTAGGTAATCTTTTCACTGGACCTCAAGAGAAACCTCAAATATTTCAGGCTTAAATTGGTGGGAGTGAAGGGTGTTCTGAAGACACTGAGCAGTTCACCTTACTGAGCAGGGCACCTTACTCTGCCCTTAAAAAGAATGGAGCAGCACTAACAGTGGACAATCAGGGGTTTTCTGTGTGAAGATTCAATTAGTGTTTGAGTTCCATCTGTCGTTTTCTGTAAACACAGACACCTTGGCTGGGCTCAGCACATTCTCTGGGTGAGGCTTGGCTGGGCTGGCTTGGAGAGGGAGTGGGAAATCCTGACAGCCACTTCAGCACCGTGGCTTGCTGTTGTCTCCAGCCTCCAGTTCCCTGTTCAGAGCCTTCCCAGTGAGCACAAACAGCCCCCAGGAGCCGAGGTCATGCTGCCAAGTGGAATAGGAAAGGCATCCAACTGGTCCCAGGGCTTCTTTTCCAGAGTGGCAGTAGGACAGGGCTGGCTCTGGCCACTGGGAGCTGTCAGGGGTGCTGTGAGAACATGTCCAAGGCTGGTGGGAAACGAGGGGATGCTGTCAGTGTGCGGAGGGCTTTGGGCTCGGGTGGGCTCAGGGTGCAGTGTCACTGAGGGTGCAGTGTCACTGAGGGTGCAGTGTCACTGAGGGTGCAGTGTCACTGAGGGTGCAGTGTCACTGAGGGGGCAGTGTCATTGAGGGTGCAGTGTCATTGAGGGTGCAGTGTCACTGAGGGTGCAGTGTCATTGAGGGTGCAGTGTCACTGAGGGTGCAGTGTCCCTGAGGGTGCAGTGTCATTGAGGGTGCAGTGTCCCTGAGGGTGCAGTGTCATTGAGGGTGCAGTGTCACTGAGGGTGCAGTGCCACTCAGGGTGCAGTGCCACTCAGGGTGCTCGCTGTGCCTCGTCTGGGACTGGCACCCAGCCCCTTGGGGTCCACTGTGCGGGCTGGGGCTGCATCTCAGGTGTGCTTATGGAAGCACAAGGGTCACCTCTTTAAAAGCAAAGCCTTGACCCATCAAAGGGGGGATTCAGGGTTTATTTTCCTAGATGATGATGTGCAACTGTGGCAGATTGTTCTGTGACACCTTTTCTGCTGAAAGGAGGGGTGTGTGTGCACCCTTGTGTGGGTAAGTGATGTGGCACCTCGGCTCTCCTTCAAGGCGCAGGGTTCAGCAGAGGGTCAGCCATCTCCTCACAGCATTCCCCTCCTTACAGCTCCCCAGAGCTTCGCTGATGCCTTTGACCAGTGTCACTGTCTCATTGGAGTCCAGCATTTGTGCAGAAATTGAGAAAAGCATCTGACATCTCTAAAGGGATTTTAGTTTCTCTTCCTGACTGACTTAAAAGGGACAAGAAAAGATGGAAAATTCTTAACCAATGAAAATGAATTACAAGAACAGTATTTCATGTTCTTATTGGTAATGCAATGTAAATAATCAGAATGCTGGTTATAGACTGACAAGATCCATGTCAGAGGGAATCAGTATATTTGGGATGAAGTCAGAACGGCTTCGTTAGCCCCTGGAATCAGTAAGAACACTTCTGGTTTGTATTGGAGTCACAGTCAGGCCAGGTGGGTTCCTTGTTTCATGATCCAGGTGTCCAAGTGCCATTTCACCACTGACAGTCCATCCCAGCTCTCCCACTGCTGCCCGTGGGGATTGTGGCCAGTCGAGCAGTCACGGCAGTGGAGTTTGTCCCTTTGTGTACTTAAACATATATTGCAGTGGAGGCCAAGATTGTTCTACTGTGAATGTGAGGCAACCAAAAATAGGCCTGTTTTTTAGGGCTAAGTTTCACACAGTTCCTAGAAGTAATTTGCAGGCTGCTTGTGGGGAGGGAACCCTTCAGGCAAAGAGCTTGTGACTGACTTTGAACACACTAAGGAATTATTGTGCCTCAATATTCTATTTTTGTCCCTCAGCTAAATTTCAGTTATTGACCAGGTTACCTTAGATAGTTTATTTTACTGGAAAGTCAAGTTTGTTGCATGTTCTGTGATGGCTTAATTGATTTTATATTCATGTTGAAGTGAATTCACTTCATTTTGCATTGCAGTGGCCTAAAAAGCATCCTTGAGATAGGCAATCACATCCAAAGGATGGTAATTTCCAGGGAGCTGCAACTGAGGAATATTCTAAAGCTGGATTGGTGACTGCCTGACCAGCCCCTCTATTTTAAACAAATATCTTTGTAGCAGAATCTGCTTAGAATTGCTTTAATAATTTCTGGATAAAAGTAATTAACATAACTTTTGTTTGTACATTTATATATAATTTTATTTAACTAGAGCTGTGCTCTTTTCCACATTTTATAAGCAGGGTTGCTACTTCATCTTAACAGTGCATTGAAAAAAATTGATACAATCAGTCAAAGACCCTTTCTAGCCTTGCAGTAGCCCTGGGGGTGTGTGTGCCCTGGGAGTTTACAGTCCTCTGATTCCCATCCTCCTCTGTTGACTTAATAGGCTGAGAGAGTTAAATATGTCCTGAAAACTGCCATTTGTACAACAGATGAATAGATTTTAGAAATTCTGCCCTGTTGCATAGCAACAGCCACCATTAAAAAATAACATTTTGAAAAGCACATAAAAAGATAGGCAAGCAGTTAAGCATTTCAATATTGAAGCTTTCTTTTAAGCAGTCTCCTTTATTTCTTTGACTAAAATACTTAGAAGAAAGGCACCTTTTGACAGCTTTTATATGGTTTGAAAATGGTAGCAATTCTGTTTTTCTGGAGGCAAAGAAAGGCGTGTAGGGGAGCTCGTCTGGAGCTGTTGTTGGTGTTCAGTTTATACACAAATTTAATGCAGGCTATTTTAACTTCAATACTTCTCCAGTAGCCTCACAGGAGAAATTATTTTTTCAGTCAAGAGCTGCATCTTATTATGCACATGGATGATCTGGAGCATATTTTAGGCCTTTCTGGAGGGCAGTTTGTAATGACAGCATTGGGAACATTATTCACCCTGAGGTTTCCATTGCTGTTTTGTTGCAAACCTTCTCCCAGTTTAACAAATTTAAACCCTTCCCCTTTTCTGTGATGTTCCTACAAGAGCTGGGGTTGTCTGTCTGCCTGTGGCTCCCTGGGGCTGGTAAACATTTCCTGTGGTTTTCCTTATTCAGTAAAGGTGCCATTTTGTCCACCTTATTTTTCTAATTTTATCTATTTATTTGTTTATTATATAATTATCTTTTATTTAATATTTTATCTAATAGATATAGTTGTATTATTTTGATAGGGGAATTTTATATATTCCCCCAAATAAGTGCTGGTGACTTACTCACCGTGCTTTAGCTTAGGACAAAGCAGAAGGTGTTCGGAATTCCAGGGGGCTGTTCCTCAGAGGCTGCTCCAGCCTGGTCCGTGCTCTGCCGGCTGTGCAGGGTGCCCTGGAGCCGCAGGGCTGCCAGGGGAGCAGTGGCCCTTCTGCTCCGGGAAGGGAAAGCCACCCCGCCCTTCACTGCAGGGTTGGGCTGCCTGGACAGAGTGCACCTCTCACATGGACAGGCAGACCGGAGAGGAGAACCCAGTTCCACTGACACCCAGTTTGGAGCTCTTTAATTCTTCTTTTCCATACATTTATACTGCCTTATTTTTCCACTTGGTTAATTAAGAAGTAGCAGACTTTTCAGTTAATTGTTGGTTGAAGAGGCAGTTTTAGGATTTACTTTCACCCAGTCAGGTGATGGAAATAATACTGTGTTGGAGCTACTTTTAAATTCCCCATGTCCCTTGCTCCTAAATTACCCTGTGATCTAAAGTTGTGAGGTTTTTTCGCTTTCCAAAAGCAAACACTTGTTGCCATTCAGTGTTGACATAGTAAATGTTTGTTACATGAACATTTAACCTGCCACATGTTAAAAAATCTTTACCTGGAGAGTTACATGCAATGAGGAAAAACAATAATGCTGCTTTTTGGAAGGAAACCATGCAGACAGCAAACCTTCAGCAATGCTGAAATGTCCTGTGAGACCACGGCAGTAACTTCTTTTTCCCGTTTGAGCTGCTCTTTACTGACCTTCTGTCCCTTCCTCCTGTCTGCTGTGCTTGCAGCACAAAAGACCTTTCTGCACCTGCATATTTACCCTCCCCACAATTTCCTGAGGTCTCTGGACGTCTTTATAGGGATGTGGATTATAGGGATGCCCTGCCAAGTGAATGGAGGCGGCAGCACACTGGTTATTTTTACAGGGTGGAGTATTATATTTCTCTTGGTGGATATCTCCAAAGCCCTACCTCAAACACAGAACTTTTCGAACATTACCCTCTCCCCACCCCCAGATACGCCACTTCTTCCTGCGCTGCAGCCAGAGAATTTTATTGCTGGAGGTTCCTTTGTGTGCCTTGGATCCCTGGAGCAGGGCCTGTTCTCACACATGCTGCGGGCAGACATTCACCATTAAAAGTCTGTCTTTTCTTCCCCCGCAAATGCTTCCAGGAACCTTTGCAGGGTGACAGCTTGTGGCCACTTGGTGCTTTTGTTGGAACGTGCACTCGGTTTGACCCTGTCCCAGCGTTAATAGGATTGTAAAGGCTGACTCCTGCGTGACCCCTCCTTGCAAACAACCCTCACCCTGCCCCTTCCTCAGCTGAGCAGAGCTGCGAGTGTTGCTCCCAAGGCCAGTCTGCAGTCGCAGTTCAGTGTTGCAGACGAAAGCAATTGGAAAAACCACTGGAAAAAAGTCAGCATGGGGCCACCTGTCCTTAAAAAGTCCTGCCTGTGAGAACAGTGAGCATTTGTTCAGTTCTTCAGGGGGAGCTGGTCTCAAATGGCTGTTTGCAGACACAGAGTTACACACTTTCTTTCCAAGGAAAGCCTCTGAGGAGGTGTTGACACGCTTCTCGGTGATTTTTTTTAGGTACTGTTTTGTTCCCTTCAGAGTCAAAAAGGAGTGATTGAGGTACAACTGGAATTGACTGATGTTTAGGTGAATAATGTTAATCCCCTTTTTAGGTCAACATATAAAATAATAGAAGTTTTGACTCTCGACTAAAAGGATTGAGAATTTGCTCTTTTAGTCTCCTCCTGAAGTCTCTTCAGCCCTAACTTTTAATGTCATTACCGTATGTTACACCAGTTTATAATAAAGTCATTGGTTTGTATTTACCGGAGTGGCAGGTTTAAATTTAAATTAAATTCTTACAGTCTAATGTCTTTACAACTTCTAAATACTAATCTAGAAAAACGTATATGTAAGACAGATAAATGGGCTTACTCTCTCTGTTCCCCAGGTTTACCTGTAGCTTTCTCATTCCCGTCCCTTGCAACTTCGACATTCACTGTGGGAACAGAGGCAAATTCGCCACTGGCCTGCTTTGTTTGCTTACCTTCCGAGGAGTGTCACCAAGGGACTGGGTTAAGTATTTTGACCTACTTCAGGCATCACGAGGTTCTTTTTCTCCTTTCTAAAGCAAAGATTGGCTTCTCACACTGCAGGGCCACACCTTTCCCTCTCCCATTAATCTGCCTTTAGATGCCTCTCCCATGGAGAGCTCCTGAAAGAACTTGTCTGCCTTCGCCTGGGGGCAGGAGAGGGGAAGGGGTGGAGGAGAAAACCCTTCTGCCATTGACAGGCAGAAGACGTGGGGCTTTTGAGGCTGTAGGGTTTAGCCTCTCGTTCTCACGATATGCAAAACTCTGCCAGGATTATGGGATACACTGGAATGTGTTTCTTCGGAGGACCGACTGTGAGTTAGTACTGCCAGGCTTTGTAAATATAGGGGATAAGACCGGCATACTTCAGTGGATTATCTACACTTTGTACTTCCTAAAAGTATGCAGAACTCTGAGTGTTGGGCACAGAAAGGCTTTCTGTGTTTGAACAAAGGTCTGTGCAATTACAGATACCAGCTCACACAGAGCAACTTTTGTTCCACTGGACTAGGAAAGATGTTGAAAGGGGGAATGAAATGTGTTGACCTACCAAGTACTTCCTATCTCTGCTGATCTGGGGCTGGGAGTTGTGGTTGATTTGTGGAGGCAGCAGTAATGAGATCAGGCAGGAAGAGCATTCGTGCTCTCTGCAACACTTTAATCTTTCAGTGTCTTCAGATTGAATCAGAGAATTGCTTCATGAATCGGAGTGGAAGTTCTATCTGCTAATCACAACACACCTTGTGTTGGAAAAGCCTAGGAGTGAACAGTTCAATACTCAAACACAACCCAGATAACCCAAGGGGAGTGGTAAAGAATGGTACACGTTCAGTCTCAGAAATGCTTTTGTGGTGGGACACCTTTCCAGCACTGGTCCAGCCTGCTGGAGGCATAAATTCTAGCACAGCAGGTTTGCTGAAGATACAGTGCCAAAATAATTGACGATGTAAAGGGGCAGCATTCCTTTGCTGCTGTTCTTGAATAGTGCTAGCAATAAAATTGGACCAAACAAGCTAACTGGCCTTGTAAATAATATAAAATTAGCTCTAACCTCGTGTCCTGCACAATAACATACTTCAGCCTCTGGAAGCATTGATTGCATGTGTGTATTGTGGTTGACAGCAGCTTCAATGTAGACCAGTTTATATAAATTAGTGGCTTTATCTGATTTTGCGGTGCTCAAAAGCATAACTCTTACTCACTTGTCTTATGGTGAAAGTCAGGATTTGGCCCTGCTGTCAGGATTGGGGCTTTTGGAACGCAGGGCTCTGTTGGAAAGCCTTGCCTTAGCCCAGCAGCAGCAAAGCCGTTCCCGGGACTCTGCTCCGACCTCGGGGCACGGCTCATTAGCAGATTAAGCCCGGAGTTAAATGAGTCCTCTGGGAGCGGAGGATGCTGCTCCTGCCCCTTCAGCTGAAATGATTTTCCTAAGGTCAAGAAGGAGCTCCCTGACTCAGATCTAGAGATAAGGTTTGTTTTGCAAAACTCCGTCGTGAATAAATGCTGGGAAAATCTGCACCGAGTGTGATGTCCCAGCCCTTGCCTCCGTTAAAGTTCATTAAGAGGAGGGCGTGTCGGCTCCTCTGTCCCCCTGACTGTGCCGTCCCCTGCCCAGCGCAGGGATGCTGCCCGGCAGGGGCAGGGCTGCTCTGCGCCCCACCTGTGCCGGCGGGGTCAGCCCGAGGTGAGCTCGGGCTCGGAGCCTCGGAGCGGGATTATCCCCTCCCCGGGCTCCTGCCCTCGCCAATTTTCTGGTCACTAACTCTGTGAAAGGAGAGCGTGTCTGGTGCGGCAGGGAGGGCTGGCAGGGCAGCATGACGAGAGAGGAAGGGGAGAAGAAACAGGGGCTGGATTCTTTCCAGGACGGAAAACTGTCTGTCCAAGAGTTTATCCAAAACACAAATTAAATATTCCTCTATCCACCACTAAGTCACCGTGAATGGGCGGCTGTGCAGCGTCCTGACACGCTGGGGAATCAGGAAAACCACGTCTCTCTTCTCCTTTATTCCCCTGCATTTCCCTCTGTCCAGACAGGAACTTCTGTGTCTGTTGGAGTCACTCTCCCCAGGACTCAGCCTGCACTTCGAACACACTTATTGCCAGCTTAGAATTGAACCTAAAAAGGAAAGGGGACACAAAGCAGACTCGGAGGCCCATGTCTCATTTTGAAAATTGTGCTTCTTAATAAAATGGACCATTTCCTAAACAGCAGATCTGAGCTTCTAATGAACACAGAGCCCTTAAATCCCAGCTAGGGCAGGGTGAAGGTAAATCATGCCTTTCTTGGTGTTGAGCGAGCAAAGAATAAAATTCCTGCTTGCATCCAAAGGGAAGCGAAGAGCCAAGTGCTCAGCCTTTGGGTGCCTGGAGCTCAGGAGGCAGCAGAACACAGGCCCACAGTCACTCCTCAGGTCAACGGGGAGCAGAAGGGTTTGTTGAGCAGCACTGAGAACATGGATGGTTATCCCTAATTGCACATTTCGCAGAAGGTGAATGCAGGAGAACAGAGGATTGATGGGTTTGTAGAAAATGAGGAGGCAATAGGAGAGCAAGGACCTGGAAAACATCGGCCAAAGTGCTGCAAGCAAGGAAAGGAGAAACACTGTCTGTGCAGAAAGACTAAGCCAATGCCCTCTGTAAAGATGTTCAGGAGCAACAGAAGCCTCCACTGCAAGGCAACTGCAGCAACTACAGCTTGTCTCATTGTAAGATCTGGTGTCCTGGGAGGCTGGAGGGAAGCCTGTGCCAATTTAATCTGGCCAGATGTAAGAGAGAAATTCAGTGTCTCACATGATCTCGTAGGAGCAGTCAAGCTTGAACCTGGACCAAAAGCACATTGTATTGAGTTCTGAGTTTTATCCATCTGTAAAAAGTAGCAGAAATGATGGCAGGAGCCCTCACTTCCCGCTGGGTCATCGGGGAACTTTCACCTCTCACAAAAGAGTGGTCTTTTATGTTTTACTCTTAGCACGCTGGAGCCTTCACCTGAGTGTGAAGAGTATCAAGGACACAAAAACTTACCATGGAAAAAATCGGTGCTGAAATTAATGTTGTTTGCAGGATAACCAGCAAATTCTCTCTTCCCCAGATGGCCCAGATTTTAACGGAGTCACCTTGCAAGACTTGCCCGTAGGATATTAAAGATCCCAAAGAAAATGTTGGGGCATAAAAAAATATTATATCCAAGAGTTGCATCACAGACAGATGTGCTTTGACAGGTCATCCTTTGCTTAACTGCTCTTCCATGTGTATTTCCTGACGTCCAATGCATCAGTGGCACCTCTTGGGAATAGGAGGCTTTCTGGATGTTTGAAACAGATTAAAGAGAAGAGTAAGGGATCTACTTTTTATTGTGCAATAGCAGTGTGAAGCCCTGGAGTGATGGGTATGTTAGGGCAGTTTCTTGCCTTGCTCCTCTTGTCTGACACCGTATTTCTCTTTTCCTTTCTTTTTCCCATCACTCTTCAATGAATCACTTAATTTTTTAGTGTCTGCATTGACTGATCCAGCCCTGCAAAGAGTCTGAAGTTCACCCTGATACAAATTCTGTGGGCATCAGCTTCATGTTTACAGTTGACTTTTGTAGTGATTTCCCCCCCTTTCCACAGAGATGTAGATTGTGAAAAGAGGCAAGTGCCCCAGTGCTTATAGTTGAACAGTATTTTGTAAAGATTTTCTGAAAGCTTGTGAAATTTCTCACATGTTCTTGATTTCCCTTCAAGTCTGCAGAGTGTGCATAAAAAATATCCCTCAGTCTAGCCCTGAGTTCAGAAGTGAGTAAATAACCATGAGTTTTACAAGCTTTGTGTAGATGCCAAGCTCTGATGACCAAGGGTGATACGCTGAGGCTTTCGTGGCCAGGCCAATACACAAGCTGCAATTTCAGCCATATGCTTTCCTACAGTTTGTAAGTCTGATCACAGCTTTTTCCTTGAAAATTACTTCCCCTGAGATAAGATTTCCCATGAAATGGCTCTGGCATATTTATACACGCTCTTAAGTTTCTGGTTAACCAGCCAGTTGGAGAGTTTGTGGATATAAATCTATCAGTCTGGGTGTGTTTGTGTTCACAGATGTGCCAATGACTTTGAAATGGGATTAATTGTAACTGTAACTCGTTTAGGAAATGGCTGAGGACTTGGACAGCTCTGCTTAGGCAGAGGAAGAGCTCTATGACCCTGCCAGAGATTAGTTTTAGTACCAGTTATGAGATAAGCTTAACTAGTCCTTAAAAATAAGCATGTTAAGCTCTCTGCAAGAGGTTTGTTGTGGGGAAGGAATACTGCATGCATAATACCTAATTTTTAATGTTTATCTTGATGTTATTAAATTAATTGCAGGGATTGAGTTATAAGTAGTGATGTAACTTAGACTTTTTGCTTCCTGTTCCTTCAACTTTTGGAAAACTCATTAGTTAATCTTTAAAGTTTAAGTGTGCATTAAAAATCAATACAGCAGTCAGATTCATACTCAATACACAGTGGTGTGAGAAGCAACTGTAATCCTGGCTCACATGTGCTTGGAAATAACACAATAATTTTTTCATTTTTGATGTAGCAACCTTTTTTCTCTCTTGGATCTTGCTGTTGGAGTTACAGAGCAATCAGCTGATTGCAGTAACACATTCCACTCACTAATTTATTTTTTGCAGAATATCAATGGCACCATTCATAATGAGATGAACACTGAGAAGACTTAGGGGAAGAGCAAAAAGGATAGATCAATTCATATATAGATTTCTTAGGTAACAGAGACATGACATTATATTCCTTCCAGCAGCCTTAAAAGAAATAGAAAATAAGGTCATATACTCAGAAAAAAAGTATTGTGGTTGAATCTGTTTAGCTGCAGGTTAATGTTTGAAGGGCAGCGGTGGAAGAACCATCTCCTACTTGAGACTGATATTGTCTCAGTAGGAAGAATGAGACTGGGTAAAACCCCATGGTGAAAGTTAATGAACCTGGTGACTTTTCAAGTTATTTCTATTTCTGACCTCCCTGATGGTGTAGAAGTGCAGATGGGGTGGGCTGGTTGTCTCAGTACACATCAAATCCATGCTCCATGATTGGAATGTTTGCTCCATGAATATTAAGAATTTCCTTTGTACCAGAAGCAGGGTATCATTTTTACTGTGTTAAAAGGGAGTGGCAAGTGAAACCTTGCATATGCAAGAGCTGCAAAATAAATTTATGCTTGAGATTTCTCACTTTAAAAGTCTGTATTAGGATTAACACTTAAGGTTAAAATGCACCTGGGACACCAGCCTGTGATCAGCATTGCAAGGTGTTACATATAACAGGCTGAAAAAATATGTTTTACTGCACCAAATGTAGAACAAGTAGAGAACACACCAGATATACAGGAAGGTCTGTGTTTTTGGAATCAATTTATCTTTCTCTACGTGTGTATAGCAAAAGCAGGGAGGGATTTGAAATTACATGATACAGAAAATTTGCCAAGTGTTTCATATATTGGTCATTTTAGGCTAAAGGTCTGTTTTTTTGCATTAGCTCATTGCTTGTGAAGGACCTGTAAAGAGAGGAAGCAGGGGGATACAGGTACCACTGAGATCATCATGGCCCGTCCCCATGGAACAGGAAATCACTGCTAGTCTGGAATAAAACAAAACTACAGGGCTGGCAGTGAAAACAAATCAAAGGTTTTCATCAAACTGCTGAAGTCAGAAGCATGTTTTAATTATTTCAGATTTGAAACAGAAGCAGTTTGGCTCTAATAATAAAGTTTCTTGCTGCAGATCATCCTGTGGGGTCGGACGGAGAAGTGCCTGAAGGAGACGACGGAGGAGATCAGGCTGATGGGCACAGAGTGCCACTACTTCGTGTGTGACGTGGGGAACCGGGACGAGGTCTATCGGCAGGCCAAGGCCGTGCGCGAGAAGGTCAGGGCAGGACGTGGAAGGAGCTGCTGGGGGAGCTGGGGGGGCTCAGCTGGAGAAAAGGGGGCTCAGGGGGCACCTTCTGGCTCTGCAAGTCCCTACCGGGGCGGGGGAGCCGGGGGGGTCGGGCTCTGCTCCCAGGGACAGGGACAGGAGGAGGGGGAACAGGCTCAGGCTGGGCCAGGGGAGGAGCAGGTTGGATATTGGGGGAAATTTTTTAATGGAAAGGGTTGTCAGGCATTGGAAGGACCTGCCCAGGGAGGCGGTGGAGCCCCCAGCCCTGGAAGTGTTTACAACACATGGGATGTGGCACTTGAGGACATGAGTTAATGGAGAACAAGGTGGTGGTGCTGGGTTGATGGTTGAACTTGATGATCCTAAAAGTCTTTTCCAGCCTTAATGAATTTATGATTCTGTATTTGATGAGGAAAAGGTATATATTGGGGAAAAAAAGAAGGGTGACCATCCAGATTGTGTTGTACAAAGTCTAGCTACCTGTTTGAAGTAATCCAAAGGCTTACCACGTGAGAATGTCAAAAGTTCTGAAAATAGCAATGTATTTAGGCCATAATGGCTGTTCAGCTCTAATGGTGACAGCTGATTGATGAGGAGATGCTCCTTGTCACAAGTAATGTGCTGTTTTTGCAGGTGGGTGACATCACCATCCTAGTGAACAATGCTGCTGTGGTCCACGGGAAGAGCCTGATGGACAGCGATGACGACGCTCTGCTCAAATCGCAGCACATAAACACCCTGGGACAGTTCTGGGTACGATCAGCTCTTGTAGCCCCTGTGCTCAGGACTGGGAAGGAGAGTGACAGATGGCAGCCAGTCTTCCTAAATGGTGCTTGGCAAAATCAGTCTGTCATGAAAACAGGACAGAAAAAACAGTGTGAGGGGCAAAGGCCAGAGGAAAGAGGTCTAAAATAAATATAATTTTTTCCAGTAGTAACTCAGTATTTGATGCTTTTTATTCTGTGATTTCCAGTAAAACACTAGATGTCTTTTGAGAAAGCCTGAGGGGACGGTTTTCTGTATGTGTAGGGAACATCAGAGGAGCATGAGACTGCATTGCTCAGGAAGCTCATTCTATTTTGAATTAGGCAATAGTAATAAAAAAAAAGCTTCTTGTCATTTCTTCACTTTGCCAAAGACTTTATCCTGCACAAATTCTTAAGCACTTGTTCCTGGCCTTCATCTGTGGGTGCTGCTTAGTTACACACTAGGAAAGATTTTCTTGTCTTTCTACACAAAGCTTGCCTGCTCAGGATCTCTCAGAAAATGACAAAGCACCAAGGTCCTCTCCCACTCCTTTCCTGGCGTAACGAACAGAACACTCTGGCTTTGTCTCCACGTCATCTTATCTTTCTCAGTAACTATTGTTTTGTTGTATCTCTGCTGAACAAACCTTTTCTCTTTCTTTCTTTCTTTATTTATTTAAACTCTGTTGTTCTCCAGACCACCAAAGCATTCCTGCCAAGGATGCTGGAGCTGCAGAATGGACACATTGTCTGCCTCAATTCTGTCCTGGCCTTGTCAGCCATCCCTGGTGCCATCGACTATTGCACCTCCAAAGCCTCGTCCTTTGCCTTTATGGAGAGCCTGACCCTGGGGCTGCTGGACTGTCCTGGAGTGAATGCCACCACAGTCCTGCCCTTCCACACCAGCACAGAGATGTTCCAGGGCATGAGAATCAGGTCAGTCCAGGAGAACGGGAATAAAGCATCTCATTTTAAATGAATCATCAGAATACACTCCTAATTAATGCTTCATTTAGTTAAGAGAATTCAATGTCTTATTTGGCTGCCTGGGAACAGAGGGTCACTCTAGGCCACCTGGGACTCATCAGACTGGTTCCCTCAGTGTGCTGGCATATTCCTCCTGCCTATTCTGAGGGAGACATTGGGTTCTATAGGGAGAGCTAAAGCTCTTTTTCCCTGCAGGTATTCGGGCCATATGCAGCCCCCAGAGAGGGAGTGGGGGGCAATGTGGAATTGAAGTCATGCAAGAGGAGCAGTCTACAAATTGCTTGAGAACTAACAGTATAAGTTCCTTCTTTATTCAGTGAAATAATTCTTTCCCACTGAAAGGAATGACAGGACTTACTGAAGTGAGGCCATCAGTGCCTCCTTTTGCCTCTGTTCAAGGAAAAAACTAATGGCTGACCAAATTAATCTTTTACAATGGGCAAAATAACCTATTAATATAGTTTGTGCTCTCTTAGTCGAGAAAATATGCAGTGTCAAGCTATTTCTAGTGCTGGGAAAAGCCTTATGTTTGGTATTAAAAGCAATGGAGGAAAATATTTGTCTTTCACCTGTCAAGAATTTGAATTAAGCAAAAAGCAACAGAGAATAAAAGGAAAACACTAGCACTGAAAAGACAGCATTTGGTATTGGTTTGCATTCAAATTAAGAAAAGCCCTGAATCAAGGCTCTGAATACATTGTGCCACTTCTCCCTGAAGGCACCAACATGTACATTCTTAACTGTTTAGGTAACCCAGTAGTACTTGTTGGAGCTGGGCTTTCTGTTTTCAGGCTTTTTGGCTGGAACTGGGACTTTCTGCCTCTTCCAGCCTGCTTGGGGCATGTTTGAAGGCCAGGAACCAGCAATAGCTTGGAGTAACAGAACTTGGACAGTGATATCTTAAAGGAGGAGTTTGATTAACAAGTAATTAATTTTTACTTCATTTATTCAGATTCCCTAGTCTTTTTCCTCCCCTCAAGCCAGAGACAGTGGCGAGGAGGACGGTAGAAGCTGTTCAGACAAATCAAGCCTTCCTCCTCCTTCCATGGACAATGCACGTTCTTGTCATCCTAAAAAGGTGAGTGTTTCCTTTGCCCAGCAACAGCCTGGCTAGGTAGGGAAGGCTGGCTCTGTGTCTGTCCACCAAGGCACCCCTCAGGCTGACTGAACTGCCATCCAGGATCAGATGGATCATCCCTTCCCTTGAAAGAAAGTCATAGGAGCAAAAGGGAGAAACTTTCTGAGATTCCCTGTGATGTTTTCCCTGGGTATAACCCCTTTATGAGACCAGTTTCACTCCCAAAATTAGGATTGATGAGGTCTGAGCTGGATTGGGGTCTAGAACATTTCTTAATGTACACACGTGGTTAATTTTTATTTAGTGAGTGATTCGTTGGACTCTGGGCTTTGCATTGTACAGGATTTCTGTGCCATAAAGTCTGTACAGCCCAGCTGTATTTAGAGAGCATTGCTTGTGTTACAGCAATGAAACTATTAAACCAATATTTTTGTGTATGATTAGGACAGGAATTTTAAGATCCCTAAGGAAAAAAAGTCATAACTTCATATCCTGAAACAACAACCAAAGAGAAAGGATATTTAACATTGTGTTTCCATGACAGTTTGCACTGATTTCTTTGGAAAAGCTGCTTCAGTCAGGAACTGTAACAAGGCCATGAGATTTCTGTGGAAAATAATTCCCGTATTGCATTTCAAACAGGAAAAAATAATTCACACTAAATGCTTTGCTCTGAATGTAAAAATTTGGAAACAAGTTCCCAGAAATTCTACAAACAAGAAAAAGGGCTGTTCTCCTTTATTGTAAGAATTAGACATTTATTTTCCATTTCAGTAGCTGTCAGGAAATTAGATCTTTATCCATACCTTAGGACAAGGAGGCCACATGTTTTGTACAGCCAGATGGTAACTTAACCAGAGAATTCAGGTGAAACTTGTGTATTTCAGAGTACAGTATTTGAGAGGAATAAAACCTGATGGTATCTTCCAACTTACAGCTTTTACAGACTTTTCTTGATAAATATTTCTGCAGAGAAAGAATAATTGGATGGAACTTTCTCCCTTTAGGCCTCCTCACAGCAGGACTCTGAGGCTTGTTCTGTCTGTGTGCTCTCACTGGCTGATTTTTGAGAATGTGTATATTTGTGTATGTAAATGCATATTTACACATCTCTCATTAGAACAGGCTGAGGGCTTTGTCCAATCTGCTTATTTTCTTCCTGCTTCTCTTCCAGCATTCTCCCTCAGGCAGCACTTGAAGAAATCCACAAGTTTTCTGGGAGCTACACCTGCATGAACACTTTTAAAGGGCGAACATAGGCTCGATGGCACAGGGACTGTTCTCCAATGAGCCCAACACGAGCATGAAAACCCTGACAGGACTGTGAATCAGCAGCCTTGGCTTTTAGCCTGTTCATGTGACTTGTGCTGCTCTGAGGCAACACATTTCTTGCAGGTCATATCCATAGTAACATGACCTTTGCACAGGATTGAGTGACTGGACTGTGGACCCTTGGAAAGAAAAACAAAAAGTGTGAAGTGTTTCTATGATGTTTAATTCTTTAGAGTTCAATTGTTAAATCTGCTCATAGTTTTAAGATGTAATTTTTGTTTCTGAAGTGTCTGTGGGCTGTCCCAGTGGAGATGCAGCACTTCCCATCCTGAACACACTCTGTCCCCTCTCTTCAGAGGAACTGCCACTGGTTTCATTTCAGCTTTTTGAATGGGGAACTTAAAAAGTACTTTGAAGAACTAAATATTACAGACATTTAATGGAAGTTTCTCTCCCTTCCTTCACTTTCCATGCCATGATGAAGCTGTTCCCAGCACACACTGGGGAAGGAGCAAACCCTGGAGCAGTGTTTTCTTTGCTAAAGGCCACCCAGGACTTCTGTCTGGAAGGACTGAGCTGGGCCCAGAAAAGCTGTTGTGCTTCATCTGTGGAGGCTTGGACAGGAAGGCTCAGGCAGCAGAGCAGTTTGAATAGTGGAAGATCCTTTCTGTCATTGAACTCATCTATGAAATTTGTCGTTCTGAATTTTTTTTGTTCATTTTTTGATAAAATATAAAGATATTTTTAGCATTAATTCCAGATTGCCACACATGTAGGCAGCAGCGCATTGGGATGAGCTAAGTCTAGGACTAAAACTAGAGCTTGCTTATACAAACATACATTCACTGACATAATCCATGCAGAGGAAAATCCATTGTATTAATCTGCACAGTGAAGTGGAATAATGCTCTAAAAATAGAAGAGACAGTGCTGTGGTGCTCATGAAATGTGAAGTTTGGAAGCATAGTTAGCAAAGACCTGATTAAATGCACGTTGAATTCAATTAGGGATTTAT
The DNA here is from genome assembly GCA_035221455.1 of Xenops minutus. NCBI lineage: Eukaryota > Metazoa > Chordata > Aves > Passeriformes > Furnariidae > Xenops > Xenops minutus. Next base: position 2,779,756 of record JAWWEE010000052.1, on the reverse strand, counting down.
CCATTGTGTTTTAGGAGCATTGAATCAGGCACTGATCAGCCAAAAGTGATAACTACTCAGACTGAGATGCCAGAAGCAGCCAGACATTATTTATTTTTGTAATGATACATTCTCTGTGACACTCTCGGAAGGGCAACGCTGCATTCCTGTGCCAGATGCAGCACTAGGCATAGGAATACAGAACACACTGGAACAGTGCTAATGGAGCAATTAAGGTAATGGCAATACAGCAAAGTAGCAAGCCTAACTGGAGACACCTGAGTGAAGTGCCTCAAGGAAGGACATGTGATTACAGGAGTGAATTTAGGGCTCCTGACCGGAGTTTTGAGCTTTTTCATAGATGTCCTGTGTGACCTGGGGCAAAATGCATCTTCTGAAGGAGCACCCTGGCCTGCAAAGCAGATATTTCTAGTGTTTCCCTACCTCAAAAGATGAAAGTTTGACTACCTAAATGTCTGTCAACAGCTCAGCAAATTCAAATGCAGCACGCTACAGAAAGGAAAAGCAGCAATTGTTCATAAACCAAGAGGTTCCATACAAAAGTTCAGACAAGGAAAAAAACCCTATGCCAAAATATATCGTTTCCTAAGAGAGATCTGAGTTACAGCAGCAAAGCTGTGAGCTGTATTTGTAACACTCCTCTGGTCCTGCCACATGGAATGGAGACCGAGTGCTGAGGTGCCATGGTGGGAGTTGAAAGCAGAAGATGTGAGAGCCCTGCAGAGCAGCAGGTTTGTGTCCTCTGCAGCAGCTGTAGAGGGCAATGCTGCCAGGAGTGCCCCTGGTGCAAGTGCCTGTGCAGGCTGGAGCTCTGTGCCAGCTCCAGACACGTTTCTTACAATGCAGGTCACTTTGGAATTGCTGGATGGCTGAGTCTTTCTGGAGAGGACGAAAAGAAGCTTTTATTTCTGTGATTTTGAGGCCCACCCCAATAGATGCTTTCAGCTTGCTTTTTTGTCAGTTTTTTTGAGAAAGAGCTCAGTTCATTGAAAACACAAGTGCAATGAGGGGAGAACCCTTCCAGGATCTGCCAGGAATATTGAAGGTACCAGATTTATCAAGACAGGCTTGGGAGGGGAAGGGATGATGATGCCAACCTCTCTGGTGCACTCTGATCCTTTCTAGTTCCTCATTAATCCCAGTCAGGCATTCTAGGCTTGTGACTGGAAGAGCAAACAGCCCTGGTGATTATGCTAATATTCTATTTATTGGTAACTTCCTAATGCAAAAGCAAGATAAACATTCAGATTGAAATCCCCGTTGATCCCCAAATCCTGTCCCTTGGATGGATCTGCTCTTTTTCTGTCACCACACAATAGATATTCCCCATCTTTGGGGGATGCTTCCACACTAAGTGCTGTTGATTTCTTTCTACTGAATATAACCAAGTCAGAACATAGCTGAGGCTCATCACCTCACTCCTCTCATGCACACAGACACACAGCCTTCCCTGTCTCCCCTCAGGGTCCCAGAGCAGCCAGTGGGTCACACAGCAGCCTCAGTGGGGAGAGCTCTGCAGCAAGCCAGGAATAATGAGAGGAACTTGACTTTGCTTTTCAGATAGTCAGGAAGAGTTGGGTAAGAGAGTTCCTTCCCTTGGGGTGCTCTGCATCCAGAGAGCAACTGGCAAACGTGGATGGATGCACTGAAGAGGTTTTTTAGTAGAAAGGCTCCTCTGGAATGCCTGCTGAGCTCTGCTGTCCCTTCCACATAAGGTTAGTGTTGGGTAATCCTCAAGTGCTGCAAATGTCGACAAGCTTTGTTGAAGCCTAAGGCCTTCTCAAAGGAATTTCCGCCCTTTGACTTACTTTAATTTTGGTTTTCCCCTCTCCCTCCACTGCCTCCTGCTCTCCACTGCACAGTTATTTGCTTCCCTTCTGTTTTCCTGTGTCATTGCTGCACTTTTCAGTGCCACCATCTTGAAGCCAGATGTCACACAAGAGTCCGGGGTAAATCGAGATCAGGGGGTACATTTATTGTCCTGCGGGAAGAATCTGTGTGAAGCTGCAGGAGCAGGTCACAGGAGTTTTATAGGAAATTACTTTTTCTTGCTCCAAACCATGGAGAAGTAAAAGAGTCCTTCCTTTCACTTTCACACAAGGAGATTGCTGCTGCTTTAAAATTTGAATGCTAGAGAAATGCGAGCTGCTTTGGGACATGTTCCCCTATTTAAATGGGAGGATTCCTCAGTTCTAGCTGGTTTCAGAGGGTGGTGTTTATACAAAGTAATTATCAGGGTTAGTGAGGCAGGGCAGGGAGAGGAGTCCTTTGTGAGGGAATCTGATCCCTCATGTTCAGTATTTCATTTTGTGGTTTTTGATGAGGAAAAAATGCATCCTCATGCACCCCTGGTGAACTTTCAAAAGGTCCTTCCAGCCATATTGCTGTTGATGGCATGTTTTCAGCAGGATGACAAAAGGGAGTGAGCCCTGAAAGTGGGAACTTTACCCTACCCACTCATCCATTGTTCTGTTGATGTTAAGAAGCTACAGAGTCCATCCCTCTAGTTCTTCTAGAACTGCACAGAAAGTGCCTGGGCAAGTGATTCTGATGTTTGCAAAGAGAAACTTGTTGTACTTTTATGTAATGTGTTAATTAGTGTGGGTGGGTATGATCAGATCTAGTCTTGCAAGCCTTTCCGACAACTCCCTGAACACTCCCACCTTCAGATATTAACAGATAGCACTGCACTTGCCAAGGCTCATAAAAACCCAGTAACAGCCTTAATGCGGGCAGAACATAAGTGGGTGCTTTTATTCAAAGAGAACATGTGTGCTTGTAGCAGACCTTAATGTGGCCTAGTGCTTTCCTTGAGCTCAAATGCAACTGTTGAGGGAAGAATACAGGGTGACCTTGGATCATCTCTTTTGGTTTTATTTCTTCACGTGGCTTTAATAAATTTAATCTGGGTGACAGTCACTTTTTTGGCAGCACTTGTTCCTAAGTTTGGGGTAAGGGAAGATTCTGTCAAATGCAATCTTTTGCATTTTTCACCAACCAACCACCAGCCCTGAGGAACAGAATATTCTGCACTGTTTGGAGCTCTCACCTCCCCAGCACTCCGATCCTTCAGCCTGGTGTGTTTGGAGACTGAGCAAACCTGTCAGTCACCAGCAGCAGTTCCATTCTCTAGCGAACAGAATCCTCTTTGTCCAAGTGCTTTTCTGAAGGAGATGTTGGGACTCTCAGAGAGAGGTGTGAGGCAGAACAGAACTTCACCTTCTCCGTGCTACTCATTGTCTTTTATTTGGTGTTTCCCATGGGCAGCTGGCAGTGTCAGCACTTCTTGGCCCCCTTCCCACTCGCTGCTGTACTAGGGTCACCTCAGCACCTTTCCTCAGTACCTTCTGGGGTTTGACAGCTTCAACACAAACAACCCTGTCTGTCTTCTCGAGGAGTCAGATGAGCAGGTAACATGTGAGATGAGACCAGAGTCTGTTCTGATGGGGCTGAGCTGCCCCAGCCTGCAGAGCACAGGAGGGAGACACAGGACACAACTTGAATGTCACCTGTCCCATAGAAGGCAGTGAGTTCCCCGTGTTCTTGTCATCTTTTCTTTAAACATAACCCCCTCTTCTGTTCCTGAAACAGACCCCTTGAGCAGAAACATGCACTGACCCAGCCTGCCTGGACTGGATACAGCTAAAATCACAGACCTCTGAGGAGACAATTTACATCTTCACACCTTCCCAAAGAGCTGAAGTTATTAGTTCTAACACTCACCTTTGCTCTGGGCATTGTGACATTAACATGGAAAAAAATTCAAGGCAAATATATGGGGAGATTTTTTAAGTATAAATCCAGAAAGGAACAATTCCTCCTTAAACGAGAGAAGAAAGCAGTCTAATTGGAGCTGGAGTGTGGTGAAGAGTAAGGATATGAGAAAGCAAAATAGAGGATAAATGCCGTCTTAGGGGGACTGAGATGGCCCTAAACAGAGGCGAGATGCCACCTTACATTCCTGAAGTTATATAATAATAGAGGCAGTTGGATTTCCATCCAAATACAAACTCTATAAAAGAAGTGTGTTGTTACTCCTGCTCATTCCAAAGGGTCAGCATGCCCTGAAAAGCAGTCCATTAAGTCGGTGCCTGGCTGGCTCAGAACACCCCAATGCACTGGTTCCTGATCTCTGTCTCTTGTTTCTTTGAGGGAGGGAAAGCAGCCCAAACATGTAAAAACAAGGAAGGGTCAGTTTGACTCACCACTCACTTTTTCCTAACCAGCTGCAAGGGCCATCCATCATGGCCAGGTTTTACAAGGACATGTGGTTCTCTGGCCTCTGTTAGTAATTGTCCTGACCTGGTGCTACTAGGTCAATGTGGTTCCATTGCCAATTTTTTTCTTAACCAAAGGCATTTTTAAAATTTGATTTTTCTGAGTTAGTCACCTGTATTTTGTACAGGCTTTTCACAGACAGGCATCCTAGACATGAAGTTTCCCCATCTGTGTTAATCAAATGATAATGAAAAGAATACTTTGGGGTGCAGCCACCAGCTGCCCTTCTGCCTTGGGCAGTGCTCTTGATCTCATCGGTGTTCCCAGATGCTGGGCTGGCACATGGCGCTGTTAACATCAGCTGTAAGATAAAGAGGCATTCCTTGCTATCTTCTCCAGGAAAGTCATCTATTAATGCCTTTATGGTTAGTATTTCCCTTTAAAAACCTCTTCCTATTGCCAGCCAGAGTTGCCAATGGCTCCTAAGGGCACAGAGCAGAGGAAGTTCTAGTCCACCTTTCTCCTGACCTGAGTTCTTGCAAATGAGCTCTTGGAGAGGAACTGCTTTTGAGTGAGCCACAGGAGCCATGCTGAGTTTATTTTCCTTGGGTTTATATTAGGTCTGATTTCTGCTGATCCCTTCATTTTTCATCATTTTGTCTGTCTCTTCCAGTTGTTCCCATTGGAGAGGGCTGTGTTTGGGGAGTTTCTGAGCCAGAATGCTGTGCCTGCAGATTATTCATCTCTGCACCCTCCCTCCAGGCGTGCTCTCACCTGTGCATGCCTGTGTCCACACCTTCTTAGACATTAACTCTGCAAACTGCCCTGAATATCTTCACATTCACTTCCTTTGAAGCATGAAGTGTAGCAAAACCCCAGAGAGCTGTTACTTCTGCCTAACGAGTTTATAACTGCATATTCTGTTGAACACCCATAGGATCTGAATTTGAACTGGGAAGCAATGGTAGGGAGTGGTGGCCAAAACCTCCCTTTATGGTTAAAGGGGGAATATAAGGTGAAAGTCATGTGTTAAAAAATAGAAATATGGTGCAAGCCCCAATAGCCAGCACTGCTGCCTGATTTTTTTCTGATAATTTACCACTCAGGAATATTAAAATAGATTATTGTAAGGATACCTCAAAATGTCCTTTTGCAATCTAAAGTACATCCTCTTGGATGTGCTTTAAGGCTGGAGGAGCAGCTCATATTCTGTGATCTTCATTACAACCAGCAGTGCTGCTTGACATGGGCAATTCTTGCTGTAAAATCAGCCTGTTTTCTTTCAGTGGATTATTTTTACATAAACTTCTTTCAGGTTTTCATTTATCAAATACTTTAGGTACTTGATGGTTCTTGAAGAATGATTTGCTTGCAAGCTATTCACCGTCACTCCCGCTTTGAGCTCTTGCCATTCATTAATGTATAGTTTTCCTGTGGAACTGGCCATCCAAATCACATGGTGGTGGCTTTGCTTTCCCCTGGCTGGATGCCTTCCAATCCCACAGAGAGCTTTCTAGGGGCTCCAGCATGTCTGGTGGTGGCTGTGAGATGGCTGCTGGCAACAGTGTTCATGCCAACACATACCTGAGTGCGTTCTCATGACATCTCTGAGCCTGCGATCAAAAACGTGCCTATAGACATTTCAGGGGGAAAAAGAACTAACTTGGGATACTGTCAAAAGTGCATTTGCCTTTACTTATAGCAGAAAATCCTCACAGTTTGGTTTTGTTCCTTTCACTAAATGGACCTCTCAGCCTCAGATCATCGGGGGGAAAATAATCACACAGGAAATCCTGGAAATAGTTCATTGAAAAAAAGTGACCCCCTGACATCAGGGCATGGCATATTTGCACACAAAGGGAATGGCATGATGAGTTTTTGGGATTTGTGTTGCTGCATGCTCACCCCTAGTTCAATTAAGAAAATAAAACCACAAGTGGACTAGAGTTGTGCTGCCACTGAAATCTGGGGAGTGAACAACTGCAGAAGAAGTGAAGTGCCTGAATGTGCAGAGCACACAGGTGCATGAGCAGGAAGGCTGAGCTGCTGAATTCAATACTTCAGTTCACCTGATGTTCATGTTCTCCCTCTCCACTCCTTGGGAGAATAGATCTGAAACTCATATATTAAAACTGCTAGCATAGTATTTCACTTTCACCAATGCAAACCTGCCCCTACCAGAGCAGTTCCATTTGTTACAGGCATAGGGAGTGTGACTCAGAAAATTGTACAGCCTCATCTGGTGTCACACAATGAGACAATTTATGATTTCACTGATGGTGCAACCTTTAGAGTCACCCAAAAACCTGTGCATGATGACAGCCCACATGATGAGCTTCTGGCATGGCTGGGGCTGCTAAAATCCAGGTCAGAAATCACAGCAAAATACAGTATTTGACCACAAATCTGCTTAATTATTTCGCTCTGTATAGACAAACCCTGGTGGCAAATCTCTAATCAGATTTTCACACTTGTCCTTGACCCGTTAGATTAGATTACAGCTTCCTCTTAATACCATAATTGCAACATTTCCATGCCTTAAGCCAAAACAAGGATTGGACACCTGGCCCTGTGGCTGCTCCAGCCCAGGGATGTTCTGGGAGAAGGTACCTGGTGTGCTGAGTTTGCCTGGAAATCACACAGAGGCTCTGAGGGTTTAATCACAGAAATGTTTGCTCGGAGGCACTCACAATGGGCTTTTTTCTTGGAACTTTGAGCAAACTGTAGCCTTTGTTTGCATTTTTCCCTGGGACGTGTTTACTGTTCATTTGTGCTGCACATGCTGTGAGAAATTAAGCCATTATGTCGGTATTTTTTTTTCCTTTCTCCTGCTTTCATTCCTTTTATCCCCCCTTCAAAATCCTTACAATTCCTTTCATTACTTGATGTTAACAGGACAAAAGAAATAAATACTTGAAAGAAGATACAAGCTGTGTTTCTGTTTGACTGTGGAGCTGATGCAGTAACTAAATACCAGCCTGCAAGGTCAGAAAAAGAGAGGAAGGAAAAGAAAACGGCCCAAAATCTCAGCCCTCAGACCACAGGTCATGTTGACTGTTGTACAGTGACTTCCAGCCCCGAGAGCCGAGCAGTCGCTCTGTAAATCTCTGAGTGTTTCATATAGTTTCCTTGTCATGTGGCTGTTAAGTTTTATAACCTTTATATTTCAAGGGAAACAATGAACGTGAATTCCTTCAAAATGCCCTAATGGATCCCACATGTGAGCGATTTTTCATATTTTGGTTTCTCCATAGGTAGCAAACTGGCCTGTGGATGGTTGGTGTTGGCCACAGCCCTGGGATGTGCCTGGTCAAGGGACTGATTCCTGCTGTCCAGTGCCATCCTCCGGCTCCTGCAGAGGCTGAGGTCACTGTGGAAGGAAGCACCTGAGGTTTGTAGAAGGTCCTGGTCAAAAGGATGGACAAAAGTCAGAGGGTCCACAAACAATCAGAAGGGTTTATTAGTAAATTACACACTGCCTAGAAATTGGTGAGTCCCTGATCTATAAGCACACAGCAGTGGGGTTTGGATAAAGGGGTAGGAGGGAAAGGGAAGGGAGAAAGGACGACAGGACAGGAAAGGATAAAGGAAAGGGTTAAAGAGAAAGAAATGAATTAAAGAGAAAGGAAAGAAAGGTTCCCCAGTCCTGGTTCCAGCACTGATCCAGCTGATGGGATGTCAGTCCTGGTTTCACAGTGTCGATCCAGCTCTGTAGGTCTGGGCAATGCCATGTCCTGGGACAGTGCCTGGGCTTGGGGGGGTCCCTTTCTATGGCCAGGTTTCCCCACCTTGGAGCTGGGTTTGCCACTTTCTATGCACATCGGTTCTCATGCACAATCTGTTCTTTCAGGGCTTTCTGAAAATGGGTTTGGGGGTCTTAAGTGATCTTGTTCCCCCCTGCCCCTGCAGTCCATGCCCACTTCTTGGCCTCATTCCTGCACTTGCACTGTGCTGTGCTTGTCTCCAGGATGTTTGTCCCAGCAAAGGGGTGCCCTGCCTCCACATGGCCCCTTCTCCAGCCACATCCTGCTCTTTCCCACGGTGTGTGAGTACCAACAGCCCTTGTTTGGCTCCACATCCATCCTACTCTCGGTGTTTGAGACATACACCTTTATCTCCTGGGATATCCAGGGATAGGCTGGGGCTCCAGCTGCACCTGCCCACACACAGCAGAACCTTCCAGAGCGATGGGAAGGGCCAGTTCAGGTGAGCCTGGAGGGGCTGAGAAAGCCCCAAAGGGCGTGAGGAGGGGGCTTAGCTTGCCCTCCAGCCCGGGGAGGGGCCAGGGGTGCCGAGCACTCCTTATGGGCTCCTCGAGAGCTGGCGGGGTCGTGGAGCGGGGATTGCCCTGTCCCTGCCCTTCGTCCAGCTCCGTCCTGGAGGGAGCCCCGTCCCGGGAGCTGCCGGGGAGTGTGACCTGCCCGGGCCGGGCTGTGTCCCCCTTAGCCCCGGTGCCTGCAGGGTCTGTGCCCCCGAGGGAAGAGCTCCCAAGGAAGGACCCGCCTGAGGAGCCAAAAGGTGAATTCCCATTTGCTGCCCCCTCACATTTTCACAGTATGATGTGGGGGAAGCAGAGGGTGGGATTGTTCGGACTTGTTTGTTTCTTGTGGGGTTTTGCTCGCGTTTGTTTGTTGGGGTTTTTTTCCCCTCACAAAAAGTTGGATACATCGAGGTGGGTGCACCGAGAAGAGGACATTGATTTCCTTTAAAGCTCGACCTGTTGTTTGCCCTCCTATCTGTGGTAGTTTCTAAAGTGTAAGTTTTTTCTCTTTGGGTTCTCAGAAGCTTTTCTGTGTTGTTCACAGACACTGGGGTTGGGGCTGGGCCTGAGTGATCAAAACAGCTGAGTCAAGTTTGTGCCTCTTTTTTTTTCCTTAGGTGATTCTTAAACTGCACCTGTGAACAATCTGAGCTGTGCTGCAGTTCAGCTGCCCTTTAATTATGTGGCACGGCATCCTTTGGAGTGGGTTTGCTTTTCTCGGGGGGTGGAAGGAGGAAACAAGTGGATCTCTGGCACCTGAGCTCGCTGATTGCCCTGATGGGGCACAGCTGGTGGAGCAGTCCCACCTGAGCCTCATTGCAGCAGTGCAGAGCTGCTGGGAGTTCCACCACGGGCTTTGGAGGAACACCGAGCACGGCTGGCGTGGAAATTACCGGCCCCTGTTATTTTAATGCTTTAATGTTCTTGATGCGGTGCTAAAGGAGTATCTGTGCTGGTTCGACTGCTGAGAAGGAGCCATCAGGTGAGTTGTGCATTGTGGGCTGAGGGTTTGGTGTGTACCCTCAGCTTACTTATGTAGCAGTTTAAAGTGGAATGTCTTCCTAAAAACCTTATTTAGCTCTTCTTAGCGACTTCCATGCCTTGAAAACGTGCAGGGTTCGGTGGGGGCTGCTGGATCAGGTGCTTTGGTAAGCACCTGGGATTTTGTGTTTCAAAGGACTCTCTGTAAACTGGTATTTTGCTGCTTTGGTGTGGGAGTGGTGAAGTTTGGAAGTTTGGAATGGTGTCACTAAATTGGTGATTACATCAGAGCCAGGCCAGTCTGCGCTGCTTCCAGAGAAATGTGTCAAGGCCAGGTCATCCAGTGACCCTGAGAAGCAAGTTTAGTATTATTCTTAGACCACGAGGAATTTCCACTTATTGTAAAGCTGTCAGGCTGTTTCTGCCCCTCCAGTCAGTGGGGCAGGAACTTTGTGTGTGCAGAGATGCTGTAATGGAGTTTTGGGCACTGTGATAATACAGATTATAAAAATAATGTGTTTGTGAGTTCCTCCTGGAGCTGAAGCCGCTCAGGTGCATCAAAGCCACAGAACAGCTGTAGGGCTCTTTGTTAGGTCAAAAATGATAATGAAGTTAAGGTTTCCAGGAAGCATTTGTTCTGCTCAATTAGCAGAGACTTCAGCACATCCGTAGGCACCCTGGGCTGGCGGTAGAGAGTGCCGGCAGGGGGGTCCGGGGGTGCGGGTTAATCACGACAGGGACAGGGGCAGGGACAGCCCGGCCCGTCCAACACGCTCTGTGTCCTCCGGAGGGTGCTGGGAGCGGTGCTGGGGACACGGGGGGAGCCTGCCGGGGATGGGGTTCCCGGGCAGGGGGGCAGCCCTTGGCACCCCGGGCAGCGCTGCCCGGAGAGCTGCGGCTCTGATCGCCCTGGGGACACGGCGTGGGGCTGGGGGTACCAGGGAGTGGGACACTGTGACCGCCCTGGGGACACGGCGAGGGGCTGGGGGTACCAGGGAGTGGGACACTGTGACCGCCCTGGGGACACGGCGAGGGGCTGGGGGTACCAGGGAGTG